>MUZC01002237.1:776077-807534 GCA_002072015.1 Radix auricularia
AAGCATGAAACTTTAAGAAGTTGCTTGAGACTCTCTTACGACAAAAAATGGCGAAAAAGAATTTTGAAATTCACACTCATGGGGGCCGGGGCCCCAAAACTGTTTTTCTCCTTATATAAGCTAAATGCTAATTGAAAATCAATAATTCATCTATTTCCCGTGTAGATAGAAGCATGAAACTTAAGAAATATTTTGAGTACATGCTTCCGACGATAATTGGCAAAAGAGAATATTATATTTCCCACTCATGGGGGCTGGGGCCCCGAAAACGATTTTTTTCATTAAAGGAGCTTTATAAACATTGAAAATCACCAATTCTCCTAATTTTCCGAGTAGGTAGACTCATTGATGCTAGCAGGTGAAATAATTTTTAAAATTTCTCTTACTAAGGGGCTGGGGGCCCAAATTTAAAAAATAAAAATCACCAATTTTTCCATTCACCATGTAGGTGGAGAGCATGAAACTTTACGAAGTTGTTGAGTTTAATCTCCCGATGATAATTGGTGAAAGAGAATGTTAAATGCCCACTCATAGAGGTACGGGAGCCAAAAAATAATGGGGCCCCATAAAACTTTTTTCCCCTTACATGAGCTATTTACAAATTGCAAATCATTAGTTCTCCTATTTCCTGTATAGTTTGAAGAATGAAACTTTGTAAATTTTTTGAGTACATGCTTCCGATGATAATTGGAGAATGTTAAATTTCCAACTAATGGGGGCCGGGGCCCCCCCAAAATTTTTTTCTTTATATGAACTATATAAAATTTTAAAAAATCACTAATTCTCCTATTTCCCATATAGGTAGAAGCATGAAACTTTTGAAATTCTTTCAGTACAAGCTCCCGACAATTGGCAAAAAGAAAGTTAGAATTCCCTCTAATTGGGTACCGGGGGCCCAAATATATTTTTTCTTATATTAAAAACCAACTTATAACTAATTCTCCTATTTTCCGTGTAGGTAGGAGCATGAAACTTTTGGTAATTGTTAAGTACACTCTCAGAACAAATGTTGGTGTAAAATAATTTTTGAAATACACACTCATGGGGACCGGGGCCCCAAAAACGTTTTTTTCTTATATGAGATTTATAAAAATTGAAAATCATTGATTCTCTTATTTCTCGAGTAGGTAGACTCATGAAACGTTGGGGAATTGATAATTACACTTTCACGATGGTAGCAGATGAAAACATATTTTAAAATATCTCTTATTGGGGGCCGGGGGGCCAAATGTAGTTTTTTTCCTAATAAAAACTATATGAAAACCACACATCACTAATTCCTCCATTCTCCATTTAGGTAGAAGCATGAAACTTTGGGAAGTTGTTGAGTACAATCTCCCGATGAAAGTTGGCGAAAGAGAATGGTAATTTTCCACTCACAGGGGGCCGGGGGCCCAAATATAATTTTTTCTTATATTAGAACCGACTCATCACAAATTCCACAATTCATCGTGTAGGCAAAAACATTGGGTACCCTCAAAACGACGAAATTTGGCGTAAAATAATTTTAAATGCACACTCCACTCATGAGGGCCTGGGCCCAAAAAACGTGTTTTTTCCTTATACGTGCTATAAAAAATTGAAAATCAATAATTCTCCTATATTACAAATAGGCAAACACATGAAAATTTGTGGGTTTGTTAACTACACTTCCACGATGGTAGCAGGTGAACAATTATGTAAAACATCCATTACTGTGGGCTGGCGAGGCCAAAATGTAGTTTTTCCCTAATATTAACTATATAAAAATAAAAAAATCACTAATTCTCCCATTCCCCATGTAGGTAGAAGCATAAAACTTTAGGAAGTTGCTGGGTACATTTTCACGACAAAAATTAGCATTATATAATTTTAAAATTCACACTCATTGAGGCCGGGACCTCAAAAACGTGTTTTTTCCAAATATGTGCTATATACAAATTGAAAAGCACTATTTTTCCTATTTCCCAAATAGTTAACGCATAAAACGTTGGAGATTTTTTGAATACACTTCCACGATGGCAGCAGGTGAAATGATATTTAAAATATCCCTTGGTGGGCGCTGTGGGCCAAAATATAGTTTTTTTATGCCCTCACTCACTTATAACTAATACTTCATCTTCCCGCTGCAAAGCGCGGGCAAATTGCTAGTAGATAATAAAGGCATGGGGTGTGGGGGTATATAAAAAAATTTTCCCTGGAAAAAAAGCCTGCTTGGGTGTTCGCAAGCATCTAGTCACTGTGGTTTAAAAAAAAAAACAAGAGAAAAGAAAAAAAATCATGTTAAGCCTGGTCCCTATTGGAATTCAGGACGTGTTAGCGCATTTTCGTATTATGTATCAGTACTTATGTTAGATATCAGAATTATGTAGTTATCAGTAATTGTGTTTAGATTTTAGACACATTTTTATGAATTTTCTTGTGTAATGAATATACCTGACATTTTTTTTTATTTAAAAGTCATTTCTTTACATTTAAAAATTTTTTTTTTTCTCTTTAATCTACAAGTCACCACAAATGATGACGTAAAACTCTCTAAACTTTTACACATATTCTAATGACGTCAACTAAAAAAAAACAACTAATTCTTTTGCACCCTTTCGCACCACTCTTCAATGCCAGAAGGATTATGCATTCGACTTCCGGCAATGGCGGCCGTTCCCTGCGCTAGTGTTACCTCTCGATTCGAAATATTTTTTGGTAGTTTTAACGGGGTTTTTTAACGGATCGAGTAACTGAGTGTTGATGCACAAATGGCAGGTCAGGACATAAAAAAAAACATATATACCTCATGGGTCTAGGACTTATGGATGCTGAGATCAAGGGTGATGACGGACGGACGGACAAAACGGGTGCAATAGCGCATTCGACTTCTCGAAAATGCGCTAAAAACCAACACTGTATCAGGATTTGATCCACTAACCAATAATGTCACTCTCTTTAGCTGACTAACCATTAGTAGTATTAACATATTGGCCTAGCTGCACTATTTAGCCTAAATCGAGTGAAATCGGCTATTATTTTGTTTTTCAATGGTCTCACCCGCTGGGAGTACGCATGCGCGACGACCCGTGCGAATAATTTTATAAATTATATGCATGGGCAAAACCAAGGAGGTTTGAAACCTTGGGCAAAACCATGCGAATAATCACTTAGTTTTAAAAATGGTAGAGATTACTCGCTCGTCCACTTCCGGTAAGAAATCATGTTTGTAAAATTGAAGAGTTACAAGTATTCCCTGCGCCTTTCATTGAATCATTGAACATCCGATTCTATTTCTGCATTCAAACTATCTAACACTCTAAAAAAGTCTATCACTAAACCAAACCCTAAAATCTATAACTCTTACCGGAAGTGGACGAGCGAAATTACCTTGCCATTTATTTGCAATGGCTTCCGCAAATGCCAAGCAACGGCAACAGCATCGTTTGGCATTAACACAATATCTCCGTTCACATTCAAACACTAACAAACAAAATAATAAGTGAGTATTATTTTTTTCAATTGAAATTTGACTCAAAGACTTGTTACAAATATTGCGAGTTAAATTAAAGGCAGGACGTAAATCGTAATGGATGTGGCTAGCGCTACGACAATTTTGTCGTAGCAGCAGACGACCCGGTCGGATGTTGCTAGCGTTACGACATGTCGTAGCGCTAGTCAGGAAACTAGTGCTACGACATACGCAACTTCTGCTACGACTAGTTTTAGTCACTCTTTGCAGTAGACACCTGGAAAGAATTAAATCTTAACAAACTCGTCTTTATATTGTATACGCATATATATTATAATACGACATTATTTGTGTGTGCATTAATTCTATAATCTAAATTTATTTAAATAAATTATTTAAATAGATTTAATTTTAATATAATATTGGTCTACCGATTATAAATATATCAGCCGATTTTGCTATACTATAACTATAGTCTATAGTTTACTTGTGTAAGTGATGCCGATGCATTAAAATTTAGTATACCGTAAAGCCTAAAGCCGTAAATGAATATCCTCAAGCAACGATTCGCGCACAATCGCAAGAATGTAGGCCTAAAATAATTCATTTCGTTTGGAATAATAAAATGTGCCGTGTGCAGACTTGTCACAGGAAACCATTCCATTCATCCTTCTACCTCATTTTCACTCTATTACTAATACTATTACTATTGAGGAGGGGGGGGCAGGTAATAACAACCGCACAGGACTCCTCGTTTACTCGCCTTTTTTCCCCCTATTACTTCGTGCTGCTGTTTGTGTCCGTTTTCTCAGCATCCCCCTCCTCTCTTTGCACTTTTTATGACGAGCAAGTCTGCGGGGTACGATACACTGATACACTATGCCTCCTTCGTCTGACAATGGCTTCAAATCCCGCTTCACCGGCTTGTGTTCAGCACTTTTTCGCGATGCCTTCAATTCAGAGAATGTTTCAAAAATCAAAAATATCTTCCAAACAATTAAGTAACAGTGATGGTTTATAACTTTATAGTCATTTTTTTAAACTCACGCTTCACCTTTTTCGTTGATGACGCCGACTGAGTGTCAACTCGCGAATCAAAAGAAGAAAAAAAAAGTAGTATTAGCATAATTAAATACAGCTTTAGTCGTAACTGTAAGTAAGCACATATCACATTTTTACGACTGTCGTAGCAGCAGACGACCCGGTCGGATGTTGCTAGCATTACGACATGTCTAAAATCTAAATATTTTTATTTTAACAGATTTATTCAACGTATCTGCTTTTCAGAATAATAACAAAAATTATCAGCATACTCATTATTTAAAAAAAAAAAATAATAATAATAAATGAAATTAAAAAAAAAAACATGACGGCAGCGGGATTCGATCCCGCTATCAATAGAATTATATCATTTCCGAATCAACCGTACTATCATTTGATCTAGCGAAGCTGCTGAGAAAGTGTAATTTTTTAAATTTATAACTGTTTTTCATTTAATGGCTCAATCTAGATTTTTTTTAATCCTTAAAAATTCATTAATAAGCTTATCTCGTGATCATGATATTTCATTATGAGAATTATGGTTTAGTATTTAAGTATTAGTATAATAGCATAATTGAAATACAGAAAATTGTTTACGACATGTCGTAACTTGTCGTAACGGCAGACAACCCGGGCGGATGTTGCTGGCGTTACGACATGTCGTAGCACCAGCCACATCCGCGCGGGTTGTCTGCCGTTACTTTGTCGTAGCAGTAGACACTCCGAATCGTAATTAGAAATGTACAATTCATTAATCATTAATTCATAATGATTTATTCATAAATTTAAACTTGATTGAGTCAGTAAACAAACACTGAGTCAGCCACTGTCACTGGTTACTGAGTAAACAATTTGATTGAGTTTGAGTCACTTTGAGCTTGAGTGACTTGACTTACTCACTTACTCAATAACTTATTCATAATATTCAATTTAATAAGAAGTGACTTTAGCCTTTAGCTGTGGAACTACAATTTTACCATATTCATGATTCATATAATATTATATACATTATCATTATACTTTATAATTTATACTTATACATATATATATGGCATATGGCAATATATGGTAGGGATGGAGACAGATGTCTGGAAGTATTTCGGTTGTATTCTGTAGTTTATTTATTATTATTAAAATTAAGTCTACTTCCAGTTTCAAAGTTGCAGTTCTCAAATAATGAAAAGTGTTCCCCATATTTCTGTAAGTGTGCTCATATTTATAGGGCCTCAAAATGTAACACTTTCCAAAAATAAAAAGGTTGGTGAGGTAACTGGATACCACTGTAATTTTCTTCTTTATGATTTTAAAAATTAAAAATTAGAAACATTTTGTATTTTGCTAATTTTATGAACATTCTCAAAATTTTGCCACACATTCAGATCTTGAAACTTTACGTTTGGGCTGATAATTTGTGCACTGTGCAAAAATTGTATTATCATTTAGAGTGATAAAACTAGCCAGGGAAACAGTTAGCATTGCCGGAAATCGAATACATCTTCTTTCACGCACTGAAGACTTTTTATTTTCTGTAATTTCATTTCTAAAGAGAATTCTATCGAGGGGTGCTTTACTGTGCTTTGGTAATAGCGATGAGACGCGCATTATTGCGCTGTAACACATTAAGAGTTTAAAATAGAACAATAGCATCTTTAAAATTCAAAAGTTTCAAAATAGTCCCAGAGGAATTAAAATAATTTTAAAAAAAATCATTTTCAGAAAACATCCCTTCACTTTTCTATTTTGGATTTTAAATAGAGTTTAAAAACTGATCAATTGAAATTTTATTTCACATTTAATTCTTATTTCAATATTCTGTCATTAATGATTAAGTTAATCAAATCATTTTAAAATTTAAAGATTAAAAAAAAAAAGATTAATTGATTTTGTAAATACATTGTAATACAATATTTATTCACCTATTTCAACTTTAAATGATTCACTTACTCATCTCTCATTCAAATTTTGTTAATTTGGGCTTCCATACATTTTTATTAAAAAGAACTACAGACTCACATAATATTTAATAAAATAAAATTTGTGGTTCCTTAGATTGAGTGAAGATAAAACCCGAAAGAGAAACAATTTTGATGAAAAAGCAAAGGGAAATTTAAGAAGTAACACATCTGAGATAAAAAATGCGAATAGTCCTAAAGTGTCTTACTTGGAGAAGAGTGATTGTAATCCACTTAAACTTCCGATGATTTCCAAGCATGGAGCACAAAGGATTAAAGTTACTTTTGAAAGGTTAGCTAGAAAAACATTGTCTTTTTTATTTAAACTAAATATTTATGTTAATTACATACTACATTTAAAATATCGCATGATATATTTTTATTTCAATTCAGTTAGAAGTTTGATTTTTAATTAGATGTCTTTTTAAAAATAAAATAATATTTTCAATATTTTTTCTCAATTTCCTTATCATATTCATTATTATAATTTTCATAGTTTACCTGATGAGGTAATTCGTCTCATATTTTGGAATTTACAAATTGGTGATCTTATTAATGCCTCACAAGTGTGCAAAAGATGGCATAGAATAGCTGAAGATAAGTAAGTAGATAATGTTTATTTACATTTACCATGATTAAAATATTGAATTTTTTCAAATTTAACCAATCATAAAAAATATTTTAAAACATCTTCTTCCTGTAGTAAATTAATTTCCATTAATTTACTCACATATCACAATAATCCTCAGAATTCACATGTTATAAACACTTTCTAGTAAGGTTGTTAACCGGTTAGCGGTCCTCAGATCAGGGCCGGTCATCTTTATTCAAGACCGCGGGACTGCGTAACCGAAAAGAAAAAAAAAAAACAAACAAAAAAAAACTAGCTGTAACGTATTGAAAAAAACAACACAAGCCTTAACTCGCCTGGCCCCTCTCGCTTTGTCACAGTGAGTAAAAGCGATACCACTATCCAGCTAACAAGTAGGTTAGCATTCAAGCCTTCAGTCTCCTAGCTGTAAGCGTGCATACATGACGCGTTATAGCCTTGCTTCACTGAAGTTCACAACTAATAGTACTAGCTACTGCTAAGGAATGATTTTTAAAAAAAATTTTAATTTGCTTAGTTGTCGAGGCACTGTGACTGTACGAGAACTAACACAGTGCGCGTTTGATGTCAACAACGGTCAAAGCCGAGGCTGTTGCTATTTATATTACTTACAGTCTGTTTCTTATAAAGACAAAGAAAGCTATAAAAGCATATGACCCCGTGACCTAATTGACCTATCGGGATTTTCTAATCACCGGTTTATAGTCTGTTTCAGGCATTAAAAAAACTTATCGGCGCGCGCTGCTTAGTGAAGTACATGTACCTATATTACAAGAGGTATTTGAAAGACGTAACAAAGATACCAGGCGATTAATCGGCCCACAAATTCGAGTTCGGTCTGTTAGTGACAGTTTTCCTGCTAGTCAAAGGCATTTGATTACCACATTAATAGTACGGCGAGTGTAGCTCAAACCCTATTTGAAAATAAAAAACGGGGAAGGGGAACGTGTGCCACGCAAAATTCAATTATTCTGGCGAGTTGACGATTGAAAAATAATATGTTTTTTTTATAAATTCTATTTTATCAACATTGTTTACTCCGTAGCTTTATAATTTTATTATTATTATTAATTTTAATACGCAATGTTGACCAAGTTGACTGGCATCACACACAAGAGAGGTAAACATGACGTCACAACGGACAATGCGAGGCGTTGGTTTTTAAACAAATGAAAAATGCCTCGCTAACTTACACAAACGATTGAACCGGTCCTCTTATTTAAACCTGTGAACTACGAGTCCTCAAATTGAAATATAAAAAAGACAATTAACCATCACCGTTTAATTAATTCTTTGGAATTTTTAAAAGAAAATGCGTTGTATTGAGGGCAATGCGGAAAAGCTGAACTCAAGCGGGGGAAACAGGCTTTGATGCCATCAGACGACGCCAGGTGACAATATTTTCTTGTTAGTTCTCAAAACATGAGGGGTATAAGGATGAGCGGTTAACTGGTCTTTTTTTGAACAAATAGCCGGTCCTCAAAAACGAACGGTCTTAACAACCTTACTTTCTAGCACATTAATTTAATCCATTAAGTACACAAGTTATTACTAAAATTACTAAGAACAAGCATATATAAAATGAATAATTGATACTTACCTGATGTGAACTTCAAAAAACAATCTTTTACAGTTTTTTAACAGTAAAGTAAGAAGTCACACTAAAGACACATCGGAGTAACAAACTGTAGCTGTTAAAAACTTATTAATAGTTTAAAATATTATTTTTTAAATTTAAAAGTAATTTTGAAATGAAATATTATTGCCTATATAGAAATGGGTAAATTAAAAATATGATAGCAAATTATCAAATAAATTAATCTTTGTATTATTAGTTAAAATGTTGTTTTTGACCCAATGCCACTAAAAAATATTAACTTCATTTGTTAAAATATTTGCTAAATTATGATAAATTTGACAGCCAAAGAAAAGCTACATTTTGAAAGAAAAAAGATTTTATTAAATGTAAACTTTATAATCAGCTGTTTTATAAGGAAAATATTGAAATATGAAGGCTGCGGATATTAACGATTAATTTATCAATTAATCGGTAAAAAATTATCGATTAAAATTATTTTAATCGATAAAATAGCGATTAAAAGTAAAGAAAATATTTTAAACAATTTTTTCTATTTATTAAAAATAATTAATTATTAATAATAGTTATATTTACGTACAAACTTCTCCATGAAAAAAAAAAGATTTTGAAAGTGTAAACTTTAAAATAAGCAGTTTTTATAAGGAAAATGATATAAAAAAAAATGAACATTGTTTTTAATTAATTAACAATAATAAAATTTTAATTCATTGACTTCAAATCAAACTACTTATATTTAGATGTATCTCTTAAAAATACTACATTTTTAAAATTAAAAACTTATGGACATTTTATGAAATTTTTAGTTTAATGACGTCATACATCTTATTTTCAGCTTTAATCAAAATTATCAATTAATTATTCGGTAATTTTTCATTAGTTAACGATTAAATATAAATTAATCGATAACAGCCCTATAAAATATATAACAAATTTATTTTCACTTAAAAATATTATATCTCCTAAAAAAAAATAATTTTTATCTTATTTAATGAGCATTATAAAAATGACCCCAAAAAAGGGCACAAAATATGGAGGAAAACACCATACTAAAAAAGTGATTATGAGGCCTTAGAAAAACATTCATAACTTTTGAACCACTTGAGCTTTTTGTTCATCATTTAAAAGGCTCTATAAAGCTGTACTACTTTAATATTTTTAAAATTAATTTGAAATTTTAACCCAAGTGCCTAGAGTAATGTAATGGTAGCAATATTAATTAAAAAATCAAATCTGTTGCTGTTTTTTTTAACACCTACTCAGAAACAAATAGAATGTTAAGAGATTTTAATAACCACCTTAACTCTTATTTTAAAAAAGTATTAGTCATCCCAAAAATATGTTTTGGAGCCTCTCACAATTTTTTAAACAATAGAATTTGCATTACAGTTTGCTATGGAAAGATTTCTATACTCAATTTGTGGGATCAACTGGTAATGAAGTAGAAGATAAGACCCCTGTGCAAGAGTTGCCTTCATTTTTCTGGAAAAATGTATGCCTTAAAAGGTAAACTTAGTGCAAGTATAGAAAACTTTTAAAAACATTTACAATTATTGTCAAAATCTACATAATACAGTAGTATAATGAATACTGGATTGAGTACAAAATAAAAAGGGAATAAAAGTACAATACTTTGCCACTTTGCAGTCATTACTGAAACAAATCAAAAACATGAAATCATTTTTTAATAAACTTTCTTAACCAATACTGTACTAATTTCTTCTAAAAAAATACTTGAAGAGTGCATACTCGAAGTCACTTCAGCAATGATTTTCTTGGTACTCTAAAAATATGGTTATTTTACAAATACAAAAGACTACCTTGAGTATAGTACTATCTTTGCCTGTAGTTTATTACTATTTTTGGGGGGAAAATTTTTTCAAAATAACATCTAAAAAAAAGTGACCACAAAACTCTGCAAAATGAGTGAAAGCATTAGCAGAAAGTAAACATAGTCTTTTCCTGAAGTTGACTAAATTTTCTTTCACTCTATGAGGAGTTTTTACTTTATATCATTTCATTATTACAAGTGCGCTTTTGACTTATTCATGATTAAACGTAAGGCATGCAATACCGCGCTTTAGGGCATTAAGGGTTAAAATACTAATTGCGTCACACAGATTATTTACCTATTAAAAAAGGAAAAAGTAGAGTTTATTTTCAGATTTCCAGTGTTAGTTTTTAATCTACAGATGTAAACAAAAGAGGGACAAGATTTATTTAAAGAAATGGAAACAATCAAACAACTACACCGGCTTAAAACAGAAACCTGAAATCACTTTAAGGTATTTATTTTTAGTTAAACAAATAAAACGTTGATAAGCAATGCTGTTACAATGAGTATTATTTGAAACATCACTATTTAAGTAAAATTACAAGACTTAAAATTTTTATTATGGATAGCATTCACAATTTTAAAAAAAGATATTACATTTTTTTAGGCATATAAATTTGTAAAAAAATGTCTACCTACAGTAAAGTTGGTGTGACTTTTGAAGTAACTTTCCTTGATTCATGTGGCCTAAGTCAATCTATGAAACACAATGACATATACTGGTTAACAATGTCTGCAAGTGTTCGATGGTATGACCTCAAATTTCCAGACATACAACAGATAAAGAGTATAAGAGTACATGCTTGTTCTCCTCTAATGTTCTATGGAATTTCACAGCCAGCAAAAAATGGGTAGGACATAATAATTGTTATTTTTATTAATTTATTTTTTATGTCAGCAACTGTTTATAACTCTTTGATAATTTATTTAAATTAAATTTATTTTAAATTCATTCCATTTTTATAAATATTTCCAGAATTTCACAGAAATCTTTACTTATGGAATTTAAAGGAAATCTTCGGGAGTTTTTTCAAAAACAGAATCCATTAGGATCTGATTCCTACATTAATCTTTTTGAATTATCAGAAGGTCTTATTATAGGATTATACAAGGTATTTGTTTTCATTTTATTTGTCCTCTATTTAATATCTTAATGAAATTTTTAAATAGTTTCTAAAACATAATTGCTTGTAAAAGATGTCCGTTTAGAATGATGCAGAGAATAATATTACTGTTGCTTAATGTGCACTTAGGCCTTATTTATTATGCGAAAATCTGTTTTACTTTTTAAGTAATTTTTACCTTGGAATGATGGTTTCATAACCAATAAAATTTATTTTGCTCTAGGTTGATGGGGAACTTGCCTTTATCACAGCTTCTTTACACTATTATAATCTTATAAATAAGTGTCTCTTAGGTATTTCTGAAAGGTAAAAATATGTTTTGTAAAATACTGCATGTAAGTCAAATTTAAAAAAAAATATTTAAAGGCCAAAATCAGGGGTCAACCTATATATGGTTAACTCATTTTATAAAATAATCAGTTTATCATAACAGGTAACGATAGTTGTAGTAATATAAAATTTTATTTCCAAGTATCAAATCAGGAGGCGACTTATACTTGAGATCAACCTATACTCGAGTATATACTTTTTAAAAAATTGTCTAACAAGAGAATAATAATTTAGAATTTTTAAAATGTCATTGTGCCAAGAAAGACCATGCACAAGTGGAGATAAGCACCACATTAATCAAACCTCAGGAATTATTAACTTTATGATATTGAAGAAGAATAAGAAGTATTTGAATTTAGTTTAAACTTAATGTTTTTTTAAATTAATTATTTCAAACACTTGTAGCACGAACTTGAAAATATTTACAAGCTCACACTTGCTTTAAAATATTAACACCGTAGCCATTAAATAAAAAAAAAATTAAATAAAAGCTTTCATAATATTAGATAAATACAACAGTTCTGAAACAATCTTATTATTTTGGTAAAATGATCAGCCACCAAATTAAACGTGTTGGCTTGTATTATTTGTTTAATGAAGCAGTAATTAGTGTTTTCCTCAATTTATATCTATGCAGCAATAGATTGATAAAGTCATTTAAAAAATGGTGAAACCATAATTAATGAATCAATTAATTAATTTTTCGGTATTTTAATTTTAGATGCTGGGAGCCATCTTTTCCTACAAGACCCATAGATGACATTGATCCTCAATTTGGTAATTATAGTTAAATAGCAAAATACCTGCCATTTGCAGCGGAATATTAGGATTTCACTGAGCGTTGAGAATCCGTGTATCATGAATTCAAAACACCAATTCACCAATTGATTTCAATCTCGATCATGTTAATATTTGTCAAGGCCATGTAAAATCAAATGGGGAATAAAATGACATCAAGGTTCCCGTGCAAAATGGGTGCAGTATGTGTATATCTCATAAGGCCTGAAGATTTTTTATCTAGTTCTTTATGGAAATACGTTTCGATATCCATTTAAATTGTTTTAAATCTAAAGGGAAATAAAGCTTTAAAAGTTTACGAAAAAATCAGCCTTACATAGCTCATATAAGAAAAAGCCCCAGCCCCCAGT
Source organism: Radix auricularia (assembly GCA_002072015.1). NCBI lineage: Eukaryota > Metazoa > Mollusca > Gastropoda > Lymnaeidae > Radix > Radix auricularia. The sequence goes on from MUZC01002237.1 coordinate 789,147, forward strand.
GAGTGATAATGTTAAAAAATTTTTCCACCTGATACCATTGCTGGAGTGTACTCAATAAGTTAACAAAGTTTCATGCTCCTACCTACAGGGGATGTTGGAGATTTAATGATGAGTCTGTTTTATAAAGCTCATATAAGGAAAAAGCCTACATTTGAGCTCCTAGCCCCCCTGGGTGATAATTTTATACTTTTTTCACCTGTTACCATCGTGGGAGGGTACTCAACAACTTTATAAAATTTCATGCTTCTGCCTACACAGGAAGTTGGAAAATTAGCGATGAGTACGTTTTTATATATCTCACAAAAGGAAAAAAAACTACATTTTGGCTCCCTGCCCCCAGTGAATATTAATTAAAATATTTTTTTCACCTGTTACCACCGTGAGAGTGTAACAACTTCCCAAAGTTTTATGCTTCTATCTACACTGGAAGATGGAGATTTAGTGTTGATTCAGTTTTATAGAGCCCATTTAAGGAAAAAAACTTATTTTGGGCACATGCCCCCCAAGTGAGGGTGGATTTTAAAAATCTTTTTTGCCAGTTATTGTTGCAAGAATTGTAAGTGTACTCAGCAAGTTTCCAAAGTTTTATCTTGTACCTACATAGGAAGTTGGAGAATTAGTAATTAGTCAGTGAATGAGGGAGTCAGGGCTTTGCCTTTTATTTAAAATAGATAAGCAATCATTACTTTCAGTGGTGCAAAATCTTATATTTTGAATTGGGATGTATCAAAGTAGACTCTTTAAAAAAGTAATTCAGGTGTGGTATGTGTTGCCTGAACAAACAAGGAAAACTAACACACTTGGTTGTTGAGCCTTCTTGTCCATGAAGGACATCCACCAATCATCTTGGGCATCTTCTCTTCCTCCATGGGCATAGGCCACCTACGAGAGACCTCCAGGCATCTCTATCCTGGTCCAGTTTCTCCAGGATCTTCCATTCGTCGCCAATATTCTTGATGTCTACCTCCAATTCTTGGAGCCAAGTGTGCAGCCAAACAATGGAATTCTCTTCCATTACACATCCGTAGTATTTCATCCGTAGTCCTTCAAGACTGCACTTAAAACACATCTTTTCAAACTTTATTTTGAAAATTAATGAAACAACATTTCTTTTAATGATTAACATATTGTCATTTATGTAGTTAGTATGATATTAATGTTTATTTAATTAATATATGTAGTGTTATCTCCATGTAAAGCGCCGTGTGCCTGGCTCCTGGCTAGGATACAGCGCTATATAAATTATCATTTTATTATTATTATTATTCTAGGACGGCCTCTTTTCTGCTTACCCTGTGGGTTCCATTTCAGGTCTTGGCTTGTTATATTAGAAGCAGGTTTTCTTATAGTATGACCAATCCACTTCCAACACTTTTGAAGAATCTCTTTCTCAATCGGATTCTGCTTTGTATGCTGCCACAGTTCCTGGTTGCTGATTTTGTCTAGCCAATAAATTCTGAGAATCCTTCTTAGACGATTGTTGATAAAAGACTGGATTCTGGTGAGGTTTATGGCCCTTGTTCTCAATGTCTGGGCTTCATATAGCAGCACAGGTTTCACCATAGCATTAAAAATCCTTACTTTTAACTTGCTCCTAAGTTGTTGGAGACCAAAACATTCTTGAGTTGCCGGAAGGCTGCTCTTGCTTTTCCAATCCTTATCTTGACGTCAGCATCTGTACCACCTTGTTTATCTACCACGCTGCCAAGGTAAACAAAACTGTCTCATTCAAGCATGATGGGTGATGTCCTGGTGGCATTAACCTTGAGGATTTTACTCTTCCCTTTGTTTATGTTGAGACCCATGCTAGCAGAAGTGGCTGCGACAATGTTTGTTTTCTCCTGCATCTGTTGTTGGATATGTGCAAGAAGGGCAAGGTCATCAGCAAAGTTGAGATCATCAAGTTGATCCCACAAGGTCCATTGGATGCCATTTCTTTTCTGCTGGATAGATTTTTTCATCACTCAGTCAATGACTAACAGGAACAGGAATGGTGACAGCAGGCAACCTTGTCTCACACCAGTCTTCACCTGGAAAGCATCTGTCACCTGCTGGCCATTGACAACTCGGCAGTTTATCCCTTCATACATGTTTCTAATTATATTCTTAATCTTCTGTGGCACCTCATAATGCCTTAGCAATTTCCACTGAGTCTGCCTGTCCACACTGTCGAAGGCTTTTTCATATTCAACAAAGTTAACATAGAGCGGCAAGTTCTATTATATTGACTGCTCTAGAATGATGCGCAGTGTTGCAATCTGGTCAGTGCAGGATCTGTTGGTGCGAAAATCAGCTTGTTGGTCCCGCAGCAGAGGATCTACAGTGTTTTTCATTCTGTTAAGTAGTACACGGTTGAAAACCTTTCCTGGAATGGACAGCATGGTGATCCCTCTGTAGTTCGAGCAGGAGCTTAAATCTCCCTTCTTTGGGATCTTGATAAGGTATCCCTCTTTCCAATTGAAAGAAATTTTCTCCTCTTCCCATATCTTCATAAACAGAGGATGAAGCATTTCCACATTGGTTTCCAAGTTGCCTTCAGTGCCTCTGCTGGGATGCCATCAGGACCTGCAGTATTTCCCGTTTCTGAGATTGTTTAATGGCCCTGCTAATCTCTTCTATGGTGGGACTATCACAGTCAATCAGCAGGTCATTATCAGCTGGTTTGATATTTTGTGGACTCTTTGGTTCTAACCTGTTTAAGAGCCCTTTTAAGTGCTCCTTCCATCTCCCTCTTTACTGCACATCACTTGTTACGTTGTTTCCCATTTTATCATTCACTAGTCTCTCTACCTTGCTAAATTTCCCAGACAGCATTTTATCAAGTATCAAACAATTCCCTCATGTTCCCCTGGTAAACTGCATTTTCTGCTTCTTTAGCAACGAATACTTTCTTGTCCCTCTTGATGCTTCTCTTAACTTCTTTATTTGCATCTGCATACTCTTTCTGGGACTTGCATTTCTGTGCTCGTTTTTCGGCTGTTATTTATTTCTGTTTTCTTTCTTTTCCTTTCTTCTATTTCACTCAGTGTACCTGCTCCTCATCTCGGCGGCTATTTGTGCAGCTTTACCAGCCTCATACATCATGCGGACATTCCAAGATCCGATGGCGGTGGTGGTCCTGGTAGAGATGATGGTTGTCGGCCTAACAGCTTCCAGATTTTGGCTTTCACTATTGAGCGTCATATTTCCCTAATCAAGGGATCCATCCCCTCCCAAGACTGAAATGTCTTTTGCTCCTCTTTACAGTGTTTTTGTAACTCTGTTTTTTTACACGGCCATGGCAGGGTTGTTGGCCTTGCCAACCACTTGGGGGGTTGCCCCTCACAGCTCAGTGGGTTTGTTTGAGTTGGGTCCCTAGCCTTTGTGGATCCCTCCACTTCCTACAAGGCAGTAGGGCTGATTTTGGTCTACCCCTGGTATTTTATTTCCCCAGTGCTTCCCCCTATCCACTGGCTGGGGAGGCGGTTGATAGGAGATCAGCATCTTTCATGAGAAACCAACACACTATCAACATTCAAAACTCCAATTAAAAATTCAAGACTAGACATAGGCCATGGATAAGTGTGATGAAATAATCTACTGCACAGAAAGAGCGACTGTAATATAATTTGATAAGATATAAACTTTTTTTTTTTTAATTGATATTTTTGAAAGATAACAATTCAAAGGACTATGCATTTCTTCTTTTCAAATGTGTGTATTTATTTTAATATTTTATTGTAAAGAATAAACATTTGTCTTACATTTTACTCTAATTCTAATATATGAAACCTAATATAAAGAGCTGGGGAATTCTATCCATGTTTGTTTTGGGGCACATCAAATGACAAATGGCTTTCATAATACCATTAGCGCATATAGTTTTAATTTTTTTTAAAAATCATGAATCATCTGTATTTATTATTCTGTAATGTACCCCAACTTAAAATATTTAGTTTTACTTTAGCTCCGATGTTTAAAACATAAGGTTACATTAAAATTAAAATTTATTAGGGCTGCAGAATTTCTCGATTAATTTCTCGATTAATCGGTAAAATTTTTGTCGATTAAAATTATTTTAATCGATAAAATAGAGATTAAAATTAGGCAAAATATATGAGGTGGTATTGTTTATTTATTAATAAATAATTAATTATTAATAATTAACAATAGTTGCCTTTTTTTTTACGTACAAACGTCTCCATTTGAAAAGTAAGATTTTTAAAGTGTAAACTTAAAAATAAAAAAATTTATAAGGAAAATGGTATAAAAGATAGCATATTGTTTTTACTTAGTTAACAATAACAAAATTTAAATTCATTGACTTATATAATGAACTACTTATAAAATAAAAATTGTCAATAGCCTGTTTTCGTTACTTCCCTTGAAACTTTTCACTTAAATGACGTCATACGTCTTATTGTTAGCTTCAATCAAAATTATCGATTAATTATTTGGTAATATTTCAAAAGTTTTTGATTAATTTTAATTTAATCGATAACAACCCTAAAATTTATAAATAAAACTTCCTTCTCTAAATTCATGAACATTTTTTTCCTACAGGACTTCATGGCTATACTTGTATTCTTCAAATTAGAAATATGAGACACAAATTACTTGATTGTAAATTTACAAATTTACATACTAAAAAAAGTTCTTTGGGTAAGATAATCATGGTTTAGCCCAGGGGTAGGCAAACTATAGCCCATGAATGCATGCAGCCCCTTCAGATTATATATTTATCGCCCTTAGGCATGTACATGTTGCCATCTTATGTCAATATTAAGTGTCTGTCTTTAGAATTTTTGTCTTATTCTTATTTAAAAATATTTTATTACGAGTATTTGATTAGAATCTTGGGATATTAAATCAGTTTTATGGTTCCAGAATCGATCAGTGATCAGTAATTGTGAACATCCCATGTCAAATCTGCATTTAAGTTCAAATGGGAGTGGCTTTTTTTTACCTTTTACATTTTGAATGGTTTTGTACAAATTTTAATTTAAAAGCAAAAATTCATTGATTTAACCATGAGTGCTGCCGAAAAAAGAAATATTGAGGACAAATGTCGTGGTTTTAATCATGAATGGGTTTGCTAAATACTGCTGCACAAGTAAAGCAGTCTGCTTGTTGGAGAAATTAAAGAAGAAGCAAATTGTTTTCACCAAACAGTGGATAACATTACATCTCAAAAAGGTGGTCTGTGGATCAGTGCTGGTCCATAAGCCATCTTCTGCCGGTCATCAGAGGTTATCAAGAAAGGACAGAAAATCTAATTATAATCTCTTATTTGTAAACATTAATACTAAACCTATGGAAAAAGTTAATTTTTCGTTAATAAATATATAAAATGAAAAATGAAACAAAATAGAATGAATTACATTTTGCTACCTTTTGTCAGTACATTGAAAATAGTTCACTGGTGCCTGGTTCAATAAAAAAAATTCCAGCTTGTCCGCCATACCAAAAAATTTTGAAAAGCCCTTGTCTATAATATATGATGCTGTAACAAAGCCAGTTTGGTGTTGTCCATAAGATCGTAAAAACAGATCAAGCCTTTCTTTGACCACGAGTTCATCAAGGAATGCTTGATCAGATGCAGCAAGCATTAATTTTCCAGAACAAAATAACAAAATTTGACAGCATATCGTTATCTTAGCAGAGACAGAAAATTGTTTATGGTGAATAGGCTGGCAAGTATAAGGCTCAGTTGGATGCCTTGGTTGTGGATTTGAAAGGAGGTTCCAAGACTTTAAGAGCCTTGAACCACTCTTCAATATCCTCGGTTACCCATTTAGTGCAGAAGCTTATTAAGCCCCAGAGGATATATGTTAGAGCTGCTTGTCCTACAAACAGCTCTAACGGGAGAAGTTCAAGTCTTTTCTTTTTCTGGAGTTTTAAGGATTTTGCCAGCAGCAGCATTTCCCCCCTCAAAACTTTGCCACCACACTTTTGTCACTATTTGGGTACTCGTACATCTATGAGCAAGCTTTTCCTTGCATGAAAATAAACTACTCTAAGAACAGATTGATGTTGGCTGACTGCAATTTGAATGCAGTCATGTGAATCATAACCAGTAAATTGTTTCCACGGTTCAAGATCATTATCCAAAAATGTGAACAGTTACATACATCTCGTTAATTAAAATGTACTCTGTGGTCAGCTTGTATGTAAATTAAGTTTTTTCTTCATTTCATAGCTCTCATGACACGTAAAAATAAACATTTGTTGAAATAATTATGAATAGTAAAATCTAATTATCAAATTAGAAACTGTTTCAGTTTGTATTTTAAAATGTAATTGGCACATGTAATAGAGTGTGAATGGGAAATAAAATGACAAATACATTGATTTTCATCAATTCATATTTTTATAGGTTGTAAATTGTAATTGAAAAATATAAATATATGGACCCCAATAACAATAAAGTTTTCAATGTGGCCCACCCTAGATAAAGTTTGCCTACACCTGGTTTAGCCTCTGTTTATGTTGGCTAACTTCAGAAAATTCTAAAAATGTTTGAGATATTCAAAAATAAATTTCCTGATTAAAAATTACATTCACTTAGTGTGTAGTAGCTGAAACATTAAGTAGCAATAAACTAGAGATTCATTAATTCTTAAAGCCCCAGAAAGTTTTAAATAAACTTCCGCCTCATTCCTGTAAGTATTTCCCCAATCTGCAATCAACTGGTAACGAAATTTAAAAAATTGAGTAAAATGCATTATTATTATTATTATTGTTATACTGACTTCATCTTTTAGGTTATTTCATGTATCCAAAACACTGTCTTGAGTTTATTACTATTTTCCCATGTAGTTTAGTACTATTATTTTTATAATAAAGTATAGGAAAATCACATCTTCAAAAAAAAAAATACAACAAAAAACAACTTTTAAACTACCAAAAAACTTCACAAATCAAGCAAATAACACTTGCACGGGCAATGACGACCATTGCGGAAGTCTAATACATCATCTTTCATGTATAGAAAAGTATTTACTTTTCTTAATTTCATTTCTTAAGAGAGTTCTATCAAGGCGCGCATTACTGTGCTTTAATATTAGAGCCAGAGCTTTGTGGCTTTAAGAGTTAAAAAATTGAAGCATTTTAAAGTAACATTTAAGCATATATTTTTAAAAAATTATAATCAAAGTAATTAATTTAATAAATAATTATGTATTTATATTTGTTGGATTTGTTTACTCCTCTAATATCTGAATATATATCTATATATATTTGTGCAAGCAGTTGATGGATTTGCAGTGTTTAATCCAGTTTGTAAAGATGATAAATTGACCCACATTGCTTGTGAAAAGGAGGTAACATTTCCATGGAAAACCAACTTATTCAAAGGTCTAGTGCAAGTAAGATTCCTTGAAATATATCTAGTTTGTCAAGAATTGGAAAATCATCTATTCTTATGATTTTTCATTATGCTTGGTCTATTATCAGTTTAAAGACAAAAAGGTCTTGCAGCAGATCATTATGGTAGTTGAGCATTATCACATTTTACTTGCATTTTAATTCCTATAACAGAGCTATTATTCTTAGCTCCTAGGTCAATGATGCAAATAGATTATTTCCAGCATCATTTTGTATTCATACTTTTGACAGATTTAAAGGCATCTTGAAAAGTTTACAGCCCTTGAGTTTAAAAAATAATAATTTAGAAATACATCTTTTTTACAACAGTGAGGATAGTCAATTGTTAGAAGATTACTGGTATGTTTAAAATGACCATTAGTCTGGTCTTATGTCTTATCTATACAGACACCCTTCTATACAGAAGATTATTGCGTCCACAGACTATACTGGTCTTAAGCTTAAATATAAGATTTGTCTAAATTTAGAAAGTCTGTTAAGATTCAATAAGATTATTCAAAGCACTTCAAGTTTGCTTATGATTCATATTATAACTTCCAATTAACATTTTCATGTCAACATTGTGTCCAATAATGCAAATAAAAATTAAAATATTCACATGATTTTCTCCAAAATTTTATGTAAAAATGGCATGTAAATTAATTGAAGGTAAACTGAATAACTTTGTTACAAATAACAACATTTATATCGTAAAATTGATTTACAACAGGAACCTGTAGCACCAAAGCTTAGTGAAGTAACTGTGAATGTCATCTAATTACATCTAACTTGCTATTAAATTTATAATTTAATTCATTTCTTATTTAAATTCCATTCCCTCTTACCAGTGTAAGAAAAATTATGCTTATCAAGAAATTAAAGTTAATATTATTATAACAATATTATTAATTAAAATTAAATGATTAAAATTTATAAATTATTCCCTTCCCCCAAAATCTCTTTATGGTTTTCCATACTCTTGTATAATTTTAGGAGGATTTTAAAACCATTTTTAAAAAAGAAATCCTATCTGGCTGGACTGTATAGAATGATAACAAAACATTATGACTATTCTTGCCTACCCAAATATAGTTAAAAATGTAAAAAATAAATTATGTAAGAAATACAAATGTATAACCCAATATAGTAGAGAAAGCTAGAATGAGCATATCGGTTCCGAATCTGAAAAAAGGCACTGAAATAGTAGAACTGAAAATTTAAAAAAAGAGGCTGCTCTCAGTATCATGTCTACCCCCCTTCCCCAACCTGTAGTAATAAGAGGTTTGAGTGGGGGTCAAATAAATTATTAGGAATTTCAAAATACTAAGTGAGCATGAGTCTTATTTAACCAACATAACTGGCTGATAATAAACTAAATGATGTAGTGATATTTTTTAGAAAAGCAAAGTTTTTTAATATTAAAGCTTAAGAAAATCTTTTGATAGAATTAAAATGAAAAATGTTATTTAAACTCAAAAAAATTTTTTACTTTTTTTTTTCATTTAAAGGCAGTTGGGATATTAGATATCATCCTGCTTGATGAAACAGGAGAACCTTTTTGGACTGTTAGTTCTGCCATAAAAGTTGAACATTCATCTCAGACATGTAAGTTTTTAAGGCTAGTTAGTGGTATTCTATTTCAATGAAATAACATTGTGAAATTTTTGAATTAGGCTATTGAATTAATCACATTAAATTTTAGACTAAATACCATTATGTTGGAGCAAAATAGATATGTTATTAAACTAGCAAGCCAACTAAAATCTGATGGCCATGAAATGCTTGCTATGACACAGGGGGCCTATTCTAGAGAAGCAGGCTCTCATTCAGCTTGGTCCATTAAATTCCAATGGGTTTGTGCAAGGGCAGAATTTTTCATTTAATTTCCTGGTTTCTGTTTTCTGGACCAAAGCAGTACATATTTGTTTTTCTCCAGCGTTGAGTTCTGGCCTGATGGAACTCTTCTAGATGCCTCTATCCTAAGCCAGGTTTTCCCAGTTTTCTATGACCATACCAGAGGCCCTAGATCTTGCCTGCAGATTTCTTATATTTGAGATGTGTGCAACCATCTTTCACTGTTCACGCATAGAAAATTTTTTACTTTTCTACAATTTCGTTTCTTAAGAGAGTTCTATCAAGGCAATATTGGATCCTATTTATTTCTTTTTTTAAATAGGTGGGGAATAGTTTTGAAGTTCGCATTTTCCCTTATCCTAAGATCAGGGACAATTTTATAAGTTATGTTGTCTTTTTGTTCATGTTATTATTCATGACAGGATTTTTTTATAAGTTTAATGGGGTCATTTTATTCTTGTTTTTCTGAACTAGGGATTCTTATCTTAGTGTTGGCAATATTTTATATAGTGTACTATTCTATAAATTCAAGTGGTTTTGTGTTTGTGTTGTTTCTTTTTAGATGTTCTCTGAGAATCTGAGACAGTTTTCCTAAGTTCAAATGAATCATAAATAAACTGATAACAATTTTATTTAGTCTTGATAGATACAAATTTACATGTATTTTCAAAAACACCTTATTATTTTTAGACCAGTTTGAGTTTCAGCCCAGTGACTACAGAAATATTCACTATGAAGATGACCAAGGGAAACTTAATATGGAGATAGGCATGGTAAGCATTTGCAAATAGAAATACAAGTGAAGTAGTCATGTTCCCTAGAACTAGGATACTGAAAACAGCCTTGTTCGCCAAGTTAAATTTTTATTAGTTAAGTCATCTTATAAACTACTACCACCCTCCCCCTTCTGTCCCCTTGTGCCTTTGTTGACACAAGTTACATACATGTGTTTAAGATAAAAGCAAGTAGTTTAACATCTGTGTTAGGTTTAACTGACTGTGAATTCAATGATCTTAAAGAATGTTAGAGCTAATGAGTTAGTATCAGTTAGTTCAGAGGTTATTTCAGTATTTTTTGGATGATGTGAGGTTATCACTAGCATTGGTTAACCACAGATTAACCATTTAATTATTGGCTAATCCTAGAGGAAATAAATTTAGTTACAAAGGACTAAGTTGAGTGTCTGATGATACCTGGTAAATTGGAAATGGGCATGAGGGGATCTAAGGCAGGGGTCTCAAACACGCGGCCTGTGGGCCGCAAAGTCATTTTGTGCAGCCCGCAACATGTTTACATATTAAAATTTATAAAAATTTACATTACATTTTTCAATTGTTCTATTGCCGGTGTTTGAACTTTTGTAAAAGCGCCATCTTAACCAGGAGAAAAATCTTACCTACTTATTTATTCACAGTCTTTCTATTGATTTCGTGTAGCGCTTAAAGCGGATATCCGGTTTATTATCATTCACAGTTGACTGCATTGTGTAAATTTGATTTTATTATATTTTTTGAAAACCAAGTGCCCATGTCTAATGTTTCGAAAAAGAAAACACTCGCAGACGAAAAGAGAGTTTTTCAAGTCAGTTGGGAGGATTTATATTTTGTGACTGAAGTCAGCGATAAAATTCAATATCTCGTTTGTCAGCAAACGATAGCGGTTCCGAAGGAGTTCAACGTACGTCGACACTACGAAGCAATGCACTGTGTCAAATATGACGCATACACCGGCAAAGTCAGAGAAAATAAAGTTATTCAACTTAAATCAGCATTATGCAAACAAAGAAGTTTTTTCACCAAAATTAACTAGTCCAACGAGGATTCTGTGAGAGCAAGTTTTGCAATAAGTCAGATGATAGCAAAGGCATCACGACCCTTTACTGAGGGTTTGTTCATAAAAGAATGTCTTTTAACTGCAAGTGACATTTTATGTCCAAATCAAAAGAAACTGTTTGAAGGCATAAGCTTGTCAGCCAACACAGTAGCCAGCAGGATTACAGATTTAGCAGCAAATGTGGAGAAGCAATTAACTGAAACAGCTATGGACTTTAAAGCTTTTTCAATTGCTCTTGACGAGAGCACAGATGTGTCAGATACCTCACAATGTGCTGTGTTTATCAGAGGTATGGACCGCAATTTAAATGTGTCAGAAGAATTCCTGGAACTATTACCATTGAAGGGTACTACAACTGGACGTGATTTATTTCAAGCCCTGGAAAAATGCATTGAGAAGTATAACTTGCCATGGGATAAACTTGTATCTTTGGCCACAGACGGTGCACCGTCAATGTGTTCTCAAAATGTAGGTGTTGTTGGATTAGTGAAAAACAAATTAAACAGCCTTGAAACAGCAGGAATCAATTTCACTAGTATACACTGCATTTTGCATCAAGAAGCCCTTTGTAGTAAAAGCGTACAGATGAAAGAGGTGATGGATGTAGTAGTTAAAACAGTCAACTATATACGTTCTCGGGGGCTTAATCACAGGAAGTTCACGTCATTTCTTGCAGATATGGAATCTGAGTACGGTGAACTTATTTATCACACTGAAGTAAGATGGCTAAGTCGTGGAAATGTTTTGAGGCGTTTCTTTGCACTTAGACATGAAATCGCTTCATTCATGACAGGCAGTTGCTTTACTGACTGATTCTACATTTCAATGCAACCTTGCTTTTTTAACTGATATTACGGATCATTGAATACACTGAACATAAAGCTTCAAGGTAAACAACAGGTTATTACACAGATGTACGACAGTGTGAAATCCTTCAGAGTTAAACTACGTTTATGGATGAAGCAACTTGGTGAGGGCAATTTGGCACATTTCTCAACTCTGAATTCCTTAGGTATAGTTGACCCCAAATGCTTGAAAGAATATGCAGCTTTGATGTCTGAGTTACTTCAACAGTTTGATGTGCGTTTTGCAGACTTTAAGTTACTGGAGCCTCAATTACAACTTTTTTCAACGCCATTTGCTGTAGAAATTGACACTGTTGCAGAAGAATTGCAAATGGAGTTGGTGGAACTCCAGTGTAATACTATCTTGAAGCAGAAATATGCAGAAATAGGGATTCCTGAATTCTACACGTTTCTTTCACGAGAAAGATTTCCAAGGTTACTCTCTGCTACTGCAAGGATTCTTGCAATGTTTGGCAGTACGTATGCATGTGAACAATTTTTCTAATCCATGAAAGTTAACAAATCTGTACTGAGGTCACAGCTCACTAATGAACATTTGCAAGCAACACTGAGATTGGTTTCTTCTCACAAAATCAAGCCTAATATTGATACCCTTATTGATGCAAAACGCTTCCAGGTCAGCAGGCAGTACAGAAAGTAACTGAAACTTAAGTTAACCAAATACAGATACGCAAATACGGTACTTTAATTGACTACATTACATTTGTAATAAATGGATTTTAGAAAGTTTGTAAAGCACTACGTTTTTATTATGTTGTCTTGTTTATTAACTTTTTATCACTTTTAAACAAGTTCTGGCTATGCGGCCCTCGTTGTTCTTTAGAAGTCATCACTTGGCCCTTGGAGCAATTTGAGTTTGAGACCCCTGATATAAGGGAATGAGGAATAACCAAATGGTTGATGACAAGGGCAACAACCCAAGGAATGAAATGAAAAGAGGAGAGCTTTAGGGATAATTTATTAAAAGATTGTGTGAGAGCCGGGCTTATAAGCTGTTAAATTAATGTGGTATTTTTAACCTAGACTTTAGATTTTCCCTGTTGGATTCCCGATAAGATTTTATAGGCTCAGTTTGGTAGAACTTTGTCAATTTTTTTGTAACTTCACATAATTGAACATGTAAAAAGCCTCAATCCTCAGAAAGTTATGTAGTTACTATTCATTCTTAGAAACATTAAAAGGATGCTTAAAATATAATGTAGGATATTCAGCCTTAAAAATATTAATTTATTAGGTAGTCCAAACTGATTTTATTTTTTAGGATTTTATATATTTGGACCGGGATTCGGAGGATTGCCCATAAAATAATAATAGCTTTTTACTAATTTAATCAACTAAACTAAAACAGGTGTAAATCTTTTGTTTAAATTTAAATAAAACTTTAAATATATTACTAACGTATTGATTGACGTTTCTAACACGATAACTTCCTATTACCAAAACCACTAGACTGTGGTCAAAGAACTTAGCAGTGACTCGCAGCACTTTCACTGTCAAACACAAAAAATGAAAACTTTAAACTTGCTATGTTGTTTTAAACCGGATCGCTTCGCGCCAATAGTTACCACTCATTTGATTTTACAACAGTATTTTTCTATCTGTGAGCAGAAAGTGTTACAGCTTAGTTATTTTCAATGTTTTTTCTTTGACTTAAGTTTTCAATCAGAATTTTTAAAATGAAATAAATAAGTTAGATATACTTTCTATACATCAAACGAAAGGGTAGGATCTGCCCTTTGATTTGGTGGTAACACTACGTCGTGAAGCGATCAGCTTTTCAAACACCTAGTAGTAAAAATTCATGCGAAAAAATGCCGTAAAATTTGTCAAAACTGATACTTTTTCAACACATTAAAAATACATATAGACACAAGTTACAGATACAAAAAATATATATTTCTGTAGATAAAGATTTAAAGTTTATTCACATATTTTATTTTTAATATTTGTATAAGTCTCCTAGAAGTATTTTTATTTATTTTTTCGAAAACTAGGAAAAATGACCCCAAAACATGTTTTTTTGTCAGTTTGGACTACCCACATTTATGACTAAATAATTTTTTTTTAGTTGAATTTTTATGAATTGAGAAAATTTGAACTGAATCTACTATTTATTTCCAAACCAACAGCTTGATGATGGTGGATGGTACTTGAGTTACCTGGCTATTGCCTTGTCAGTCTCAGCCATAAACAAGGCTTTCAACACATCTTACTAATCTTAAGTGATGTGCATTTTAGCTATTAAATCCAATAGATGAGCAAATCATTGATACATTTGTTGTGTTAATGAGAGAAGCACGAAGCATATGACATTTTTTTAAAAATGCTTTAGGATGAAGATAAGCCATCTAATTAATTTTTTTTCCAAGTGCATATTCTTTACATAATATAAAATCATGAATGTATGGTCATCTTACCTCTCCTTTTTATTATTTTTTTTTTAAATGTCTGTGTCTGAGGTTAATGTTTATATTTAATATGTTGGACAATATTCACATTGTGATACACTAGTGGTAATCAGTTGTGTAGTCCTAAAAAAAGAGGTGGGAGGGGCTCTCTTTTTTTCACATTTTCAGACGGTGTATTTTTCTCATAGTAACGCTGAAAAGCCTGAAATCGATTGAAGTTAATTGAAATTGCTTGCCATTCATGCAGGGTGGGCGCAACCTCACTGTCATTTATGGACGGCACCTTAAGTCAATCGCAAGATGGTTTTATAAATTAATAGGCATCGCAGGTTCCCCTATCCCCCAAATGAGACAAAACATATTCCAAATTAAAACCCCAAAAAACATTAACAATTAATTATTGATTTAATATGCTTTTTTATTTAAAAAATTTTTTTTTTTTTTATAAACAAAGAAACTGTATACATTAGTTTGTAAACTTAGTTTTTATTATTTGTACATTTAGTTACCTAACTTTCATAGTAGAAAATTGTGTATTATGTTATCAAAATTTAAATTATTTGTAATATCTTGTCTTTGGACAATACTGCAAGATTTGGTAGTCTTTAATCACTTATTGTGGAGTGAATATAATTTATTTTTCAACTTTAGTTTGGAGAAGCTCCTTTCACAACCAGATACACTAATAGCAATTGTTTGTAAATTTTTTAGCAAAATTTTGGGTAAAGAATTTTCCAATCTATACTCATAAATATATTTTAATAGATCAAGGGAGCATTCCCCCCCCCCCCCCCCCCCCCCCCCGTTTAAAAAAAAACATAATGCCTCTTCTTGTAGTGTAGGCACAGCCAGGGCTGATCATAGGCTACTGCAACCTATGCGGTCGCAGTAGGCACCGCGGTTTCATAGGTACCCAAACTGGGGCCCGCGCAATCCTTTTCGCAATGTAAGCTGAATAAGAAATTTATTTGATGTTCAAAATTTTCATTTAGTAGTCTAAATGGTATGATACACGAATATTTTCTGGCAAGGACATGTAACTCATCAGCACCTTCTTTAATTTCTTTTATAATTACATCTAAAGATAGAACCACATCTTCTGAATTTTCCCACTCATATTTTTCTCCTTCTAACTCTGTGTTCAGTTGATGTCTCCAAATATCTGCAACAGCGTTCTGTATTAGCACCTAGGCTATCTTTGAACCATGAAATGAGTTTGCGTTAATTTAAAAAAGAGAAGCGTTCCCATAAGTTGAGATCCCATAGAAAAGAAAAAGATTGCATTGAACTGGGTAAAATTCCAACATTTGATCTTGTTTAACTTAGTATTGGTATTTAAAAATTAGGAATCTATAAATTTATGAAGACTGGATTATGCATGTGGATTTTTTCAAATACAATTAAGGTATTGCTTGAAGGCAGGCATTTGTTCCTGGGGCTCAGGGTGTCCCTGAGTCCACCCTGCTCTGAATGAGTAGCTAACACAAGTTTGGAAACAAAGAGAACAACATGGAATCCTCATAGCTGTGGCCTGTGAGCATTGGATCACTTGCCAACAGTGCTGGTCTGTTGATGCAATAATCCTCTGTATAGAAGGAGCGTCTATAAGGATAACATAAGTTTTAGACAATGCTGTTTAAAGCACTGACAGTCTTTAATAGTTTGCATTGTGTTTAGTATATTTGTTATGATAAGCCCAACTATCACACTGCCTGTCAAGTTTCCATTTAATTATGAAGCAGTTGACCAGGCCTATGTTTAACTTGGCCAGACTAGTGTTTCTACTAGGACTGTTTTGATTAATTGAAATTTAATCGTTAACTTTTGAAAAATTACCTAATAATTAATCTATAATTTTGACTGAGTTAAAAACTGAAAATTTCAAGGGAAGTAACAAAAACAGGCAATTAACATTTTTTAAAATATAAGAGCTTTTTTTAAAGTTTACCCTTAAAAAATCTTTTTTCTAAATGGAGAAGTTTTTACGTAAAAAAAGCAAACCCTTATTAATTATTTGTATTTAATCATTGATTAATAAATTGGGAAAATTATTTTAAACAACCTCTTCAATTTAATTGCTTTTTTATTTTTATCGATTAAAATAATTTTAATCGATAACATTTTTTACCGATTAATCGAGAAATGAATCGTTAATTTCCGCAGCCCTAGTTTCTACATAATTTTATACTTATATACTTAATGAAATGCATTCACAATTAATTAAGAAAATTAAAGTTTTTCAGTTTCCTTTATTAGAATTAAAAATTAAGGGAAATAATGTAAATTTTCACAATATGGGAGAAAGGAGGTAAATAATTACACGTTTTTAAATACTATTACTATTAGCTGTTTTTTTGGATGAGTGAACTTATTAACAAAATGGTAAAACCTCAAAGTGGGTAAATGTAGATAATACAATAATAATAAAAAATTTAAGAATCTACTTGTACAATTTCCATTTTTTGCTTGAATTTTATTTTATCTAAAGAACTTCAACTAAAAAATGTAAATTCCATACGATATATAGTCATGTACAGCATAAGGAAGTGTACAGGTCACACTTTTAACAAATAAATTTTATACAAAATCATGGCTCCAAGACCAAGGGTGGCCAGACCTGTAGTAACTGAGAGCTATTTTAAAATATTTTAAAAAATTATTTAAAGCACTGTGGGTTAATAAACTTGGCTTGGATATCTTCCAGTAATCCTTGTCACATATCCTTTATCAGTTGTATGCAAGCCGCAATATGAACACTGAAAAGCTGTATTGCAAGGCATGGTTTGGCTACCATTGCACTAGAGTGAATGAAAAATTGTGAACGTCTGACTGTAGATGTTTTTATGCCACAATTGGTTTGTAACCCCAGTAACGCCCTGCCACCTTCCCTTTCCACAATCACTGTCACAAATTACAAAGTTTGCTATATGCCTGTAATTGTAAGCAAAGTTTTCAATACACAGTAAAATGGTTTTAGGGGCCATCCAAAAAGTACGTCATGCTCCAGAGGGTGGGGGGGTGTAAGAAAGTGTGACAGTTTGTGCCAGGGGGAGGGAGGTGTCCGGCCATGTGTGGCGGTCACGATGTTTTATGTTAAATTTTAATTATTTTGTTAATAACTATATTTTTGTACGAAAGTGTGATGTACTCTGGGGGGGGGGGTGTCCGAGATTTGTGACAGGAGGATGGGGGAGTTAAAAATTGTCAAAAATAGGCGAAGTACTTTATGGATGGCCCCTTAATAAATTTTGATGGTATTAAATGTAGTTTATTCTCTAATGAGCTCCCCAAGTTAATTCTTAAATTAATAATCACACCTATTGTCTGTATTTATACATATCCAGTGCTACAAATGATTTATTAATCGTGGAACATCTATCTATAATGACATCATAGGTCCTTTCTTTGAGGTCTTAAAATTTAAATTGAACAAAATAGAATCACAAAAAAAAAGGTTGATCACTTGATGGGAAAAGAGTGAATAGTGTAAAGCAAGGAAGGATGGTTAAGCACATGTTGACATTCATTAGTTGGTGAATACTCCTGATAATAGAGCTTTTATCAGTGTCTACTGCAAAGCTTTGCTCCCTCAATTAGTAATACATACACGTAATGTGCCAAGTCCAAATAAAGATAAATTTATGATGTGATTTTGGGGCACAACATGCATTGTGAGAAATAATTGAAAAATTCTTTTGTTGTTGAAATAAATATAAATATATAAATCCTTTGTTTCACATAGAAAATTATTTGATTTTGAAATATTTTAAAGATATTGGTTGAAATTGCTGACGCTAAACATGTTCATACTAAATAAACAAATGTGTGTGTGTTTCAAAACATCTCTTCTGGGGCACTGTGCTCCACCCAGCTCCAAATGGGTACCAACACAAGTAAGGTTGTTAAGACCGCTCGTTTTTGAGGACCGACTAACCGTTCAAAAAAAGACCGGTTAACCGCTCGTCCTTATATCCCTAATGTTTTGAGACCCATTTGAGAACTAACAAGAGAATGTTGTCGCCTGGCATCGTCTGATGGCATCAAAGCCCGCTTCCCCCCGCTTGCGTTCAGCTCTTTCCGCAT
>MUZC01002237.1:811791-832640 GCA_002072015.1 Radix auricularia
GGGGCAGGCAGCGACCCTTATAACTTTCTTGTGGCCTTCAAAACAATTATCTTGTATCTTTAAAATGTCTATAGGTATATCATCGTATGTGGCCTCAGGATTACTGCTTAAATAGAGCATGCATTGGTAAAATTGTTCCACATCTTTTACCTTGTTCTTTGTTTCAATTACAATTATTTATTCAAGTTTATGAATTTATTGACCTAAGGGGCTGTCCATAAATGACATCACATGATTTTGGCTGATTTTTTACCCCCTGCCACACGGTGCCACAAAACGAAAACTTAGACCCCTTTCTCAATGTGGCGTGACAAAGATTCCCCCCCCCCATACAAGCAGTATTTTCTATTTGAAAATGAGCATGTTTAAAATATTTTTTTTGGTCATTTAAATTTGTTTTTAGTGTAAGGCTGCACTCTAATACCGTAACACGTGTTAAACCCTGTAAAACTTCATCGAATAAAGTGTCTGTAAACATATATTTAAATGGAAATTTTATTTAAAGTTGCGCATTTTGAATGACGTAGAATGTGTGTTCCCTTAATCCACAATGCATGACGTCATTTATGGGCGGCCCCTAAAAGGGCGGCATAGTGGAGACCGCTCCGGGCGGCAAAAGCTCTAGCTACGCCACTGGTGGCAATTCATTAATGAGACGAAAAGTATGAAAGTTTGAAGGCAGCATGACACTGTCACAAAAGAAAATGTTAGATTATGCACATCCAGTGTATCCATGACGAGAAATATTGGACCCCTAAAGAAAATCCTAGACTTTGTGATTTTTTTCTTGTTAACATTTACACACTGTCACAATATGATGGACAGGTACAAAAAAAAGTCAATTTGAATTGGATGGATTATTTATAAATGGAAAACAATTAAAAAATCTATCCAACTCAACTAAAAAGTTTTAAAATTTTAAACACTATCTTAATCTTTTGCAAAATAAATTACAAGTCGTTGAAACATTTTTTTTCAAAACCCTATGTAATTATTTTTAAGTTTTAACAAAACATTGCATTTTTATCTTGTACAAAAAATGTTTACTATTGGAACTGTACAATTGACACAGAGTGATACAGCTTGTTTTTACAACATAAAGAAAATATGAAATAAACAAAAGCATTTTGACATTTCATCTTTAAAAATGTGTTAAGCCTAACTGCAACTTGTTGAGATTTTTATATTCTACATAAGACTTGAACATAGTTTCTAATAATACATTATTTTTCCTAAAAATTAAAAATGTTAAATTTAAATCAATGGTTTGAAGATAGACAATTTGCCTCCATATAGATTTACTTGATAAATTAGCATGATGAACTGACTTTCATTATTAACTAAAAAGGTGAATAACTTAACATACTTATAGTTATAGATCTAAAGTGAAACCCAGTTATCTTGACCTGATTTAATTTAACTCGCCAATCCTTTTAATTTTAAGTCAAAAGGGATCACTAAAAATTTTTCTTTGTCTTAGCAGTTCCTTATGGGTCATTTGTTAACTGGCTGAGCTGTGGTGGCATGCAAGCACCCCACGTTATCTGTTGGTGACATTTTTTTCATCTCTTGCCAGATATCATCTCATTTATGAGCCATTATGTATCATAATGAATGTATAGAAATTTCAAACATATGTTAGCACATTGCTGTTGTCATATTGATTTTTGTTTATATTGATCTGCAGTTTTTTGCCACCCCCTCCACCTGCAAAATAACTGGGTTCTACTTTATCTCAGATATCATACAACTTACATGAACCCATGAGGCCTTTAGACATTGTTTAAATAACTGAATGATAATGTAAATGAAAATCAATTTCTAAGGTCAAATTTAATAATAAAATTTTAAAACCAAATATAAATAATGTAGTTATAAACAGCTACAAGCCACTATTTCAAGATCTAAAAGAACTTAAGTAACATTCTGCCTAAATCACTCTAAACTATTACAGTTTCATTTCTGGTTTAGCCAAGCACACTTAAAATTTGAACACATTTACATCCCTTATTTTAACAGTCCATTGTAGATGAATGAGAAAATCTCATAATGAGAAGAAATATTTGAACCTTTTACCTCAAAATAACCTTTTAGCACTTACTTTTAGTTTTAGCACTAATTGCTCATTTAATAAATTGTGCATTAAATTTTACAAAGTATAAATTAGACTAGCAAGTGTACAATTTACTCTTTGCACTAATTTAAAAGGCATAATAAACTTAATCACAGATATTTGGTTTGAAAATACAGGGTGGGCCATGAGTCGTGCACACAAAACAGCTCTGAAAATAAAAAAATGTTATTTTATTAAAACTAAGTTTAACTGGTACAATAACAAATGCTGGCCTTTTGCACTGATGCACACTTCCAGTGGATGCTCGAAATTTCCATAAACTTTGTCAAGTTGAAGTTTCCATCTATGTCAATGCAACCACAAATTAATGATGGAGAAGATGGTCGACATCAGCAATTCTTGTAGAGTATACCATTTGAGGTAGCCCCAAAAATAAAAATTCATTGGGGTCAAGTAAAGGTACATTGATATTCAGCCAATTTGGCATAATTGCCGAACAATGAGGCAGGGCGCCATCATGCAAAAGCCAAAGTGGTTTTCCTTCACCAATGCGCTCCAGCTGTGGCGTGAGATATTTTTTTAGGATTTTCAAATACACCTCACTGAATTCTCGTTGAAAAAAAAAGTGCCCAAAACATGACTCCTCCAAAGTCCACTCTACTACTTTTGGACATAAGTCAAATAAGTGCTATTTAGTTGGATCCATCCAATGCAGGTTTTCACACAGATAATAACGACAAATATGTTTATTGACTTCCCCGTTCACAAAGAAGATACCTTCGTCACTGAACAAAACATCATGGTTAAAAAAATTTGGATTCTGAATCAGCTCATCTTTAAACCAAGTAAGTTGGTCAGGGTTATATTTGTTTAGCTTGTACAAATGTTGCAGTTTATACGATTGAAAACTTTAATCGGAATGAAATTAACAGTTATAACAATTGATACATACAAACAATGTTTGTTTCATTACTCTATAAAAGAACATTTATTTTTGTACAAAAGGAAAAAAAAAGTATCAAAAAGATACTTTACTGATTTTACATTGTTGCACATCCCCCTTCACGTAATTCTAGGGTGCGCAACTTATGGCCCACCCTGCAGATTTATCTTTATGATAAACAGTCATCAGAAAATACACACAAAATAAATCTAGTGCTAAGAGAACGGACTCCAAATATCCACAAAATCCCATTCCTGTCCTCGATAAGCATGATACAAAACTGCCGCTGCAACAACCACCACTGATGTTACAGTCCACATAGTAGCCCTTACAAATAATCGACTGCGCACTTCATTAGCTTCTTGTGCCAAACGGCGTGCTGCATTTCGACTATCAATGCGATTGAAGTGTGCATATACTTGCCTGCAGAGGAGGAAAAAGATAAGGCTCAGATCATTTTTAATTTACTTTAGGCAGCCGAAAAATAAGTCTTTTGAAAAAGATTTTTTATTTAAACTGTCACAACCTAATCTGGCTATTGGATCAGTTTTTAAAAATCCTTGCTTAAAAAACTAAAAAAATTAGGGATTAAATTTAGGAGACTTAAAACTTAAGTGTTATGTTGAGTTTTGGTAATTTAAAAAAAAATGATTTGATTATTTTTCATTAGTCACTTTTTTAAAATTAAAACACAACATAAATAATTTAAATATTTGAATATACACATTAAGTCCAAAGCTTATTTCTGTAAAATAATACACTATGATTATAATGGCTTTCTTCTACAGAGCTAAATTTCCATGCATACTCATTACTGGTTCTAAACTAGTTTAAATTTTTTAACAGTCTTCAAATTTCTCTTAAATGTTTAATTGCTGTCACATTCCATTTATGACTGTGAAAGACTTTAATTTTTTTGCAGCTGATTTGAAGTGTGCACATCAATGACTTTTTCCTGTCGCCCCCCCCCTCCACCCACCCCTTATTCAGGTAATCAAATAAGGCACAGTGTATAGGAATCCAGACAATTTAGAGAAACATACATGTTTGAAGTCAATCAATACAGCCCAAGTGTCAGAATTTAAATAATAATAAAAAAATAGGACCTTTAAATAAAGGAAAAATGACAAGTCCCTCAAAAAATTGCATTATAAAATAAATAGAGAAGTACTTTTTAAATATCCTATAATTCTCAAAACAGCTTTTTAACTTTATTAGCAATGAAAATAACCCATTAGAAGTAAAACCAAAAAACCAAAAGCAAATGTAATAAAATGAAATGTAGTTAATAACTCAGCTGCCAGTATGGCAAAAATCGTAATGAACCAAAAAGCTGGAGGAACTACATAACTTCAAATATCTAGGAGCCACTATATGTAGAGATAGTATCTGCAAACCTGAAATTTGAGTTACAATTGGGTTGGCAATGGCAGAATGACAAAATTAACCAAAATATGGAACAGAAAAACTATTAGCTCAGGCTATACAGAGCTCTCATTACAGCCACTGTCTTTTATGGATGTGAGACCTGGACACTACTGGCTACCAGTGAAAGCAAGCTGTAGGCATTTGAAAATAAATGCAAGAGGAAAATTCTCCAGATCTTCTGACACAAGACCATTGAATGTGTCTGGGGCAAAATAAACTCTATTGCGGGTCATCAAGAAACCATTACAGCAACAATTATTAAGAGACCTAAGATGACATGCTTTAAAAATGTACCGTGACATGATACTATGACTATGACACTAATACCCAAAGTAAAATTATCCTTCAAGGCAATGTAGAAGGAGGCTGGCAAAGAGTTCAACAGTGGAATATTGGTCACCGCTGAAGATAGGTAACTGTGGAGATTGTTATCTGTTGATGCATCCATGCGTCCCCCCAATGACCCCAACTATCACGGACTGATGATGATGATGAGTGTAGTACAACATTTCTATAATTTCATTCTTGTTAGATCTTTGATAAAAATGTACTTCAAAATGTTTGAGTTTATTATTTTTTCTAAAATGACTCAAAATGATTATTTTTTTCTAAGTGTCATTTCCCTTTTTATAGATAAAATCTTTATAAACCAGTAACAATGCTAGACACCAACATCTGCACATTTGTGTAATGTAATCTAAAAAACTTGAAAAATATAATCTAATAGTAGTCATGTTATCAAGAAGGTTTAAATACATATTTACAAGTTTTTTTAACGTTTTCATTTCAAGCAATTCTTAGGGAATTCTATGCAATACCAAAGTACTGAGAGCTGTAGGCATCCCTAACCATGAAATACCTATCTATTTTGCTGCTACCTCACCTCAAAGTAAAGTATTCATCACGTTATGTGAAAGAGTAAGTGCCAAAAACATGCAGTATCTTAGCAGGAAAAAAAGATCTATGTGCTATTTAAACTATTCAAAATGCCACTCTAGCGTTACTGGCTGCAGCAAGTGGCATGAATTAAGCTTTACGGGTTTGATTGTTAAGAAAGCCCTCTATTTATTTCATATTTCATCTTTGGTTTTCAAATATGTATGCGAATAATTATGTTTTCATTGCACTCTTTAGACAATTAGCTTGGATTAGTCATTAAAATATAATGTTTAGGCAATATATAAAATCCGAAAGCAAATTATGTAAGAATCACAAAAACATGTATGTCATATTTTGCCTTTAACTACAGACATGCTAGTCATTTTAAGCCTATGCATTCTAATATAATATACAGAATAGGACTGCATAAAGCTTTTTTTATAAAATAATAGTTTGTGTAATTTGTTTTTTTATTCAAATATAATGCCTGCATTTCCCACATTGCAAGGAACATGTACTTAGAAAACTTCTCACCTGTTCATGCGCAATAGCATGGGATCATTGCTGATTTCAGTAGGTGGATATTGCAAATAAAGATCTCCAGCTCTTTCCAATAGACTTTCCAGTGGAAGGTCTGATGGTATAGTTGAAAGACATTTGTGGATGTAACCCATTTCATCACCAGCAGCATAAATATCTTTTTCTCTGTATAACACAAACTGTTGACGAAACATTAATGTTACATATTATGTAAACCACTAAAGCTTCATTTACATAGATTTGAATTTTAATTTAAAAATTTCTATAACAAACTTGTTTCTCCACTGCAATCAGTGTGATATTATAACTAAAAGGTATATAAATATAAACACTGAAAACAATATTTGAAACAGCACCATCTTCAAGTTTGATAAATTAAAAATATCATTGCATATTCTAAGAATGTGAACGAGTTAATTCCAAATATAATTTGAAGATAAAACAAAATAAGAAGTCAGACTCACAGCTGCAGATAAATAAACAGGCATAAGTCTGTGTGAGGCTATAAAGAAATCAAATACTCTCAGGATCCTATGAATATCTCCTAGGACATGGCTGAACCAAGTGATGACCCAGGACAGAGCAAAAATTGTTCCTAGGTCACATCTTTTTTGTGTGGAGGAAACATACAATAAAATCAATTTATTAGTAAACTATGTTTAGTCTTGTAACTCTAAAATTATATGGTCACCTGCAGGTTCTAATCATTCTGTGTTTTTTATATTAAAAATGGTTATTTCAAATCTCATGAATGGAGAACTGGGCTTAAAAGATCTTATATTCTCTATTACAGATGCTACTTCTATACAGAAGATTATTGTGTCCTATGTTTATCTATGGTTTGCGCTTAGTCCTCCATTCTTATTATTGTTTCCTACCTTCTGTTAAGCGCATATTAGCAAGTGATGCAGTGCTTATTGGCCACAGCTATGAGGGACCCTGTCTTTGTTGTTTCCCTAACTAGCGTTAGGTACTCATTCAGAGCTAGGTGGACACCCTTGGCTCCAGGAACAAATCCCTGCCTTCATGGAAATTTGAACCTGTGAGCCTCAGTGCACCAGTGGAGCGTACATGCCGCTCAACCACCACTGCAGTTGTTTCAACACAAATTTTTTTTAAAAATTAAAACAAAAACAGTGAAGCTTTGAAAAGACTATTAATAGCTGAAGTACCTTTCCATATGCTGACAGAGTTCAGGATTGCACTTATTGACTAAAGGGTAGATGTAATTCAATAATAAGGAAGTTCTTTCCATTGTGTCATCCAAGTACTCTCTAGAATAAAACAACACATATATAAATTAAATGCCTATGATAATGCAAGTATTTAAAAATATAATATATAAAGCTAATTTGGTGTTTATATGTTTGTTTGTACCAACTTATAGTCCCACTATTACTGGAAAACCAAATAATGGAAGTGGACCACATTACCCTGAACCAGTGGTTCCCAAACTTCAGAGTATTCATGTAGGGCTCATTGTTTGAGATTAGCAACCGCAAATTCCCAGGAGTACTAATTTCTAGCCAGTTTCTATTTCTTTGTGATGAGGTTCATAACCACACTGATTGACTGAATCCTTGTTCTATCAAATAGGATAACCACACTGATTGACTGAATCCTTGTTCTATCAAATAGGAAGATGGAGAAACAGTCAAAAAATTCGTCTGAATCCGATTATACGTTCCCAAATGGGTTATATAGCAATTAATTAATTCATTTTCCAAAGAATGTTAAACAAATAATCTCTCGTAGAAGGCATTTTTAAAAATTTTATTAACTGCTTAGAAATAAATGAGTGATCCATGCCAAGATTTCACTTTAAAACTTTTGCTAATAAATGATGTTGATGAATTACGACACTATGTACTGAAAGTACATTTGGTACAATTTGTTTTAAATATGCCATAAAGTCAACAGTATATGTTTAATTTTAAAAGATCTTGTTAATTCAGTAAACAATGCTTCACCTTTCGTATCTTTCCAAACATTTAGCCATACTTCAAATATTATCTGTTGTAACAAACCACTGTTAATAATTAACCTTTTCAATGGAATGCTGCAATAAACTGTATAGCCGTTTTGAAAAAAAATTGATGATAGGATATAATAAATTTAGATAAATATCACTTCCATAAACATTGGAACATACCCAATCCTTGTTGATTCACATTAAAAATTGTATTATTATGACACACTTATTGGTATTCTGTATTTCTTATGCACCAAACTGTACTTTTTAATGAAAAAAGTATTTTTGAATGGTCATAGCTGTGGAAATTACTGTAATTCGACTTCGTTTTTTAGGTAAAACAACAATGTATTTCGTGCTTGAGAAGGTATTTAATTAGCAGAAAAATCATTCAGATAGTATTTTATTGATTTAAAAAAAATTAATTTCCATAATGACAAAAACGGTTCACAATTTTATTATTTTATGTAAAACCTTTCATTTTTCAGGGACCCCCAAATTTTAATTTTCCATGAACCACCTGAATAGTACTGTGGACCCCTGTGGTCCTTAGGGACAACTTTGAGAACCACTGGTCTACACAGTTCCTTTTAACCTGCAGATGGTTTAAGGATAATTTTTGTAATTGTCCCTTTTGCCTCAAAGCCACAAATGTAAAACATTCAAAAATGTAGAGGCAAAAAGAGTAGGGCTGGTACTAATAATTTTTTGTTCGATTAATCATGAAATTTTTTTATTGATTAATCGATCAATTATATTTTTTATAAAGCATTTATAGATCCCGTTAAGTTGCGATTCATTATTATGTGAAATCGGTTAAGTTGCGGTAATGCCATGGCTCCCAAATTTATGTTGTAACACAGGAAATTCGTTCTACTATGCAAGAAAATAGGAAGTTTTAGTTGACAAATGCACACTTGAGTAAATAATAATAATACAAGGAAAAGTATGTTAGTAACAAAAAGGATAAACCATTAATAAATTGGGAAAAAAAAGATAACATTTTCTTAAATTTTAATGGAATTTAACAGATCAAGTTAATTTTAATCTATTAAAAGTTTTACAATTAATCTATTAATTAATCGTTAATTTCCGCAGCCCTACAAGAGAGAAAAATTAAATCTCTAATCTTATCCATTACAGACGCTCCTTCAGAAGATTATTGCGTCCTACACTTATCTATGATTTGTGTCTAATCTTGCATTCGTATTTAGAGTTAAGATGTTGATAAAGTGTTGGTTTTCCTGGTTTCTTCAGGTAGCAAATTACACGCCCTAAATTTCCAGATGGGAAGAACAAAAAACTTGTATGTGTTTGTTTTTGCATATGGAATAAGAAAGGTGTTTTTATCCGTATGTCTATTTGAGGATTGTATTAAGTTAGCTTTGTGTTGTATTTCTAAATCTATATATATATATAATTCTCATGGTCTCAGGGTGGGGAGTCATCGAAACCAACGATGCATTCAATTGAGGTCAAGTACTTTATTCTTTCAGACCAACAGAATAGCAAGTATCTCGTAGTGTAGTGGTTATTACATTCACCTAAGACGCGGAAGGTCGTAGGTTCAAGTCCCAGCTAAGACATTACTTTTTTAATTTAAAAAATGTTTGTTTGTGCCCGTTCATTTTCCACTTTCTTTTCGAACATGACTTCGCAACAAGGCTGTTCATTAGCGTTGTTCTGATTTCTTCATCTTGTAGTTTTTGTCTGTTCTCCCCACCCCCCTTAATTTCTTTGCACTGCATATGAGCAAGTCTGCGGCATATGCTACGCCGCGGGCCGCATCTAGTTAAAATTAATTGCTTTATGTATAATTAATACTTTACTCTTGGTTCTTCTATCCTCTAGTGTTTCAAGGTTTAATGATTTAACTAATGGTCTTATTCTTGTCAGTTTTGAATATTCCCCAGTAATGAATCTGGCAGCGCTTTTTTTAAATTTGTTCTAGGTTATCTATGCTTTCTTGGGTGGATGGGACCCATACAGAAAATGCATATTTCAGTAGAGGTTTCATTAAAGTGAGGTAGCAGTTATTTGATTTTTTTTAAAGACTTTACTTTGAGCTGTGCGTTTTCAAAATTTTAATATTAGATTAAATTACAGTGCGCTTTTGTGTAGCATTTTAAATTGAGTCATTTTATTAATACATTATAATATTAACATTTATATTTTTTGGATTTACTTTGTGTTACAAAGCGTGGCCTTTTTTACTGTTACTTTCTTTATAGTCAAACCTCTGATAATGAGTTTAATTTGTTCCAGAGTTAACAAGTAAAAGTGAAGCACTCATACAAAACAATTTTTAATATAAAATACATTGATCCGTTCCATGCTGACAACGAATACTCAAAACAATTACCTCATGTTCCCCAAGGCAAGTCTGTCCACCATCGCAAATGCGAGGTCCTCATCCATGCACAGCAGAAATGTTATACACACATCATGGAAACCCTAAAGAAAAAGAGGTCCATAGTAATTGATCTAAAATATTAATAATAAAAAATCAAAACTATGATAAGTGAACAGCTAAAAAAATATTAATTGCAGGCCAATAAAAATTAACAATTAACCTCTTAATAATGGCAAACAAAAAAGTTTAAGCAGGAACAAAACTTTACATTTTATTGACAAAGCTCAGAATTTCAACAAATTTTACCTGGTAGTATTTAAGCTTCCTGTTCTTTAGCATCACACGCATGATCAAATCAACAAGTTTATCTTTCATAGACATGCGCACAAAATCATCAATACCTAAATTTAAGGGGTAATAGTGACAACTCATTCCAAATGGACACTAAATGTTCCAAAACTAAGATAGTAATACAAACTATTTATCCCAAACTGTATTGATATTTGCATATACATTTTACTTAATTATGCTTTTTCTTTTCGGTTAGAAAAATAATAATATAACTATTTAAAGCTTTATTTGAAAATCTTTTAAATATTTAAAATACTGAAAAGTATAAAGTAGAAAACACTGAGACTTGTAACTCAAACACTATTAATATGACGTTAAAAGTCATTTTAAAAAGAACTTATATTTTCATTTACCCGGTGGAAATCTACTGCTGGACCTGTTAACATCCATCACAACCTGAGTATATGTTTTTGACAAGGCCATCATCTCTTCCTGTGCTATAAAATCAAGGTTAATTATTATACACTTGAAAAAAATGGATGCAAAATTATTTTTACAAACAAGGAATAGACAGCTTTTTAAATGTGTATGTTTAAAGTCAAAACAAGTTTGTTTCTTCCCAGCACCATTTTGAAGACATAAATCATGTCATTTAAAAAGTACGAAAAAAGAAATATCGACACTGAGATTCTAGAGTAACTAATAATAGCTGTATGTTATAAATGTTAAGTAGAAATATAGTGAGAACATTTTACTTAAGTCAGGGATGCCCAAAGTCTGGCCCGCGGGCCAAAACCGGCCCGCGAAGTACTGGCCTGCAACCTCATCTGAAATAATTAATTAACTAACATATTATGTTTTAGCAACATTAAATATAATAATAATAATAATAATAAAATGATAATTTATATAGCGCTGTATCCCAGCAAGGAGCCAGGCTCACAGCGCTTTACATGGAAACAACAATACATATATAAATAAAAAGAAACATTCATAGCATCTTAACTACATAAATGACAATACGCTATACTCAATACATCAGCTACGTTAATCATTTAAAGAAATGTGGTTTTATTATTTTTGAAAATAAATTTTAAAAAGATGTGTCTTAAGTGCAGTCTTGAATGACCTAGCAGTTGAAATGCTACGGATGTGTAATGGAAGAGAATTCCATTGTTTGGCTGCACAAAAGGAGAATGACCTTTCGCCAAATGTTTTAGTTCTTATCTTAGGAACACAGAGAATGCGTGTATCCGCAGAGGAGCGTAGCTGACGACTTGGTGAGTAGACTGACAAAAGTTCAGTAAGATATGAAGGGCATGAGTCAGAAAAGAAGTTGTGACACAGAACGGCCAGTTTGTAATCAATTCGGGCTTGTATAGGTAGCCAATGAAGNGAGTAAAGTAGCGGAGTAACATGGTCATGTTTTTTTGCCCTTAGAACTAATCTGGCAGCTGAATTTTGAACTCTCTGTAGTTTTTCAATGCATTGTTTTGGCGCACCTGACAGAAGAGAATTGCAGTAATCCATACGAGCTAGAACAAGAGAACAGACTAGAGTTTTTGTTGCACTATCTGTTAAGTAATGACGGATTGAACTGATCTGACGAATGGCATTATAGGCAGAGCGACAAATGTGATTGATGAAGTTGTTGATAGACATGTTGTCAGAAATAATGTAGCCAAGATTCCTAGTCGATGTTGTGAACAGTATATCAGAACTAGCCACCTGAATAGAATTTGGAAGAATCAAAGTACTGCGGGATTTATTGTTACAGAATAGCAGTGCTTCTGTCTTATTATCATTCAGTTTGAGCTTGCTTAGAGTCATCCAAGACTTTACCTCACCAATGCACTCCTGCATCAATTTGACAGTGAAGTCAATATCAGAGGGATCAGTGTGAGTGTAAATATAAGAAAAGTCGACAAATTTTACCGTTTTGATAACGTCAAAGGATGGCAAAAGTCGATAACATTGTATTGTTTACCAATTACTAGACTTCAGTCTTAAAGACTGACAAGGGGAATAAATGTATTTGGTTCTGTTTGTTCTGCTGTCTGGATAAAGGAATATGGCCCGCCATGCAAAAAGTTTGGGCATCCCTGACTTAAGTACTTCCCCATAGTGTGGTATTAAAACTGAGTGAACAAAGTTTACTTAAATGCTCAATGAATTGTTGATAGTTTGCACACATATACATAAAAAATTATTTTGGTTCTTACCAAAAAATGCTTAATTATGTCAAGAATTAAAAACAGATCTCCTAATTAATTTAATAACTATAAATAAGTAAAGTTATACCACATTTATTAACAAAATAATTGAGTTAAGACCTGTTTCCAATGCTGGAGCAGTTACTTGCATTTAATGTTAGGCAAGTGATCTTAAAGTGGTACGTTTCTCATCTATGTGATACAAAATTTTGAAAAAAACAATGTTGATTCCATTACCAGTCTTGGGATTATTTTTATGACTAAGATACTTACATGGTTTTGGAGGGATGTTCTCAATGCTGACATTTAGAAGTAAAGGCCAGACTTTTTGTCTCATTTTCTTGTTAACTAAACCACCTGGACTTATGGCCAAGTTTCGCAAAGCAGCCAAATCAATTGGATTAGATACTAATGCTTTGCGTATCAGTGAAATTTTATGTTTTTCTTTTGTGCCTTTTGGTATTGGCTCTGAAATATTAAGTATTAGTATTAATTAGGAACAAAAACTATTTAATATAGCCATTATGTGTTTAGATACATTTGAAAAGTTAGTAGCGAAGTAACTATCTTATTATGTATATTGAAGAAATGCACTAATTTATTTTCATGTCAATTCTATTTAAAATATTTTACATCTTTGAAACTTTGAATATACCTATTAAAAATGTATAGAAAGGATAAAATAGTGCTCACCATCTTCTGGGACTCTAACAAAGTCATCTTCATCAACTGGAGCAGAACGAGCAGGTTCTGGATCAATGCAGTGTCTCATTGTGCAACCCTCTGTTGAAGTGCTAGGCTTTTTTTTTGAACATGATGAATTTGGGTCTTTAACTTGTATTTCAAAATCATCATTAGCACTCTTCTGTAAAAGGTATGGACATTCTAAAAATTGTTCAGCATGCTGAACTCCCATGTCTTTTTCAGTGTTTTCCTCTTCAATAATTTCTTTACTGTATATGACATTATTTCCATCTGATTCAAAAATTGACTCAGCTGTCTGCTCAAGCATGTGTAAGTCTCTATTATCATTTTCCACTTGTGATATCAGATGTTCATCTATATCTACATTTTGAAATGTGTTGTTACTTGAATCTGCATTAAGCACAGATTGCTGACTAGAATCAACAATGTTTTGTGTGATGGAGTTTGTGGTCACCTTTGATCCATCACTGACAGTGTTAAGCTGTTCCTCTTTTGACATATCATCACTAGTTTCCATTCCTTAATGAACGCCATTTTTATTGCATTTAAAATACACAGTAATTTTACTTTAAATAATAGTTAATAAACCATTTTAAATTACAGATAACATAATTTCGGTGTTAAAAAATACAAAATAAGGGGTAGGACAGTAGGACCTGTGTGTCTGTGATATTGAGTTGTATAAAAATTTGAAATGTAACCATCTAGTTGTCTCTACTATCAGGATTTCAATAACTATTTGTGTTTCAGAAACTATTACTGGACGTAGGGAATGACTTTTTTTAAATGAATATATTTACATTAGGTATTGGTTCCTTGGACAAGTCATGGCCCAGGTAATGATGGAGATTGTGTGGCCATAAGTAAAAATAGCCTGTCTCTCAGCTTATTAATAAAATTACAACACTAAAACCAATTTTTTGAAGTTTTTTCTCAGCTATGACCCTTTTTTTAATCAAGTTTTTTCATTGAAATATACAAAAAGATCATGCTCACTTTCACATCCAGAAACAACTTCATTTCATCCATTCAATTCAAAGACACAATTTGCAACCTTTCAGCTCTAGGACAACATTAAAAAATTAAGATTTTATTACGGTAAATATTTTTTAGTTTTCTGTATAAGCTGTTGACCCCACAAAATGCCTGTCACTATCACCTGGTGGGTCGCGACCCTTAGGTTGGGAACCATGTCTTAAAGGAAAACACAAAGAAAAACATTTATTGCTGTATTTTCAAAGAAGGAATGTTGAACAAATGAAAAATTAAGGATAGTTTTAGTCCAGATGTTGGCATTTTTCATTCACAAATTTTGAAATACTTATGTAAGGCAAAAATTCCAATAGTGTTTCTCTATGCCAGACATGTAAAGATAAATTTGGTATCAGATTACAAATACTGAGCAATATTTGATGAACTAGGCCTATGTGTTATTATTATAAGTATTATTTCAATTTTCCCATTTTTAGTGAAGTGCAATAGACAAATCATGTCAATAGTCAAAATTTGAAACATGAAATACACAATTTTAAGTAACAGATGTGTTACATTTCCCTTTATTAAATTCATTGGGCATAAAATGTTATGACAGGTTAATTTAGTAAATAAGTTACACTTCACTGTCTTAGGCTGATATTGATAGGATGTTAATGTCAAGTGCAGCATAAACTAGACATTCAATAAACCAACTTTTAATGATAAACCTTAGACCTGTTTACTAAATAAAAAGCTGTTACTGTTAGCTCTGCTTAAGTTATTATTTCAAATTAGAGTATATTATTAGCAAGATACTAGTAGTTAGTACACTTAGTATTACTCTATAGGATTAATGCCTTTATTGCCTTTATAAATTAAGGGATTTTAAAAAATTAATATGTAATCATAGTCATGACAATGTCAGTCATCACACTATTAATTAGTAGGTAATTTACCACATCCGAGTTCATATTGCAAAATTGTGAAATTTCAGTTACATGTGCTATTGACATAATTTTTAAACTCTTATTATTTTTATTTACTATTGATGAGATTTTTACAAATAATTATTAGATAAAAAAAAGCAAAGTAATTTAATTAAAAAAAATTTTTTCATTGTTTGGTAAATTAATTGTAAATTTACCTGAAAATTTTGTGCAATAATTAATAAAACATTATTTTGGTAAAATGGGGCAGCAATTTAAAATAGGTCACAAAGCCACACTTTTGGATTGGTATTTAACAATTCAAACACACAAAAGGGAAATAAAAAACATTACTAAACATCTACAAAAGATAGAAGATAAAATTTTACTATGTAAATACATTGTAAATCTTATATTTGAAGCCCTGTACCTTACAGCCCGTGGACATTTTCACCTCACCGCCCCACATTGTTACAACTTGGACAGGTGCACAGTACAAAAAAAGTTAGCTTTGATTTTCCTACAAATAATTATATAAGACTTCTTAGCTAAAGCTTTTGTTGCTTTTTTTGCCTCTAATGCAAAAATTTTGAAATGGCTACATCTTTGTTAGCAAACAATAGTTATGGAGATTGGCAGCATAAAGTAAAAATCCTTAAAAATCATGAAACTACAAACAAAACAAAACAAAAAAAGCCAAAAATCCTGTCTTGAATTGAGTATTTAAACTTTAAACTTCGCTAACAATATATAATACTTCTCAAAGATTTTGGAATGCAGAAACCCATCATTGGACGCTGTTATCAACGGGTATTTTAGATTGTCAAATTTATGCGATAGTTGCTATGCATATAGGGATTGTAAAGAAAATGTATAAGAACATGATCCAAGGCGTCACTAGGGTTGGTGTCATACAGTGTGGTAATTCATGTTGTCACTCCTCCCAACTTACACCATAAACATCCTCGGAGCCTGCAGGTGGCAAATAACTATAACATATGTCAATGTCATATGTAATTTTACGTTTTGGCGTTATTCCTTGTAATGGTTACCAAGTTATGCCTCTGATTATAAAAATAGAATATTTTTAAAGCTTTTCCAATTTTTAGCTGAATTTAATCCTGTCATGGATGATCATGTAAGATTTGCTTTAAATAAACAAACAACTTTAAAAAGCCCAAGCTTGAATAAGTCAATTGAAAATGAGGCCATTAAACGTATTGTAAATAATATCAAAATATTAGATGAAGTGACAATAATCAAAATATTACTCAATGTCACGGATGACCAATTTGCCCTTGTAACTTGTTGTTGTGAGTTGCGCACGGTGGTGTGTTTGATGTTTGCTTTTGTGGTATTTAAAGTTATTGGTTAGTGGTGCGAAAGCGTGCAAAGTGATTGTGTTGTTGACGTCATTTTGTATATGTGTAAAAGTTTAGGGAGTTTTGTGTAGACGGTGGTTGTAGCAAGGAGGAACGCCATTAAAGTTGTTGTTTATTTCTAGCAGTGTCTTTATTTCTTGTGTAACGGTAATTGTATGAATCTTGGAGCAAGCAGTCAAGATATAAGTATAAGTATTAGGACGCTTGTGACACTCAATTAATTACACTGCAAACCAGATATCAATAAAACAGAACAAATGACCTTGTGTTATCACGAATTTTTTTGGTAGTATTAACTTGTTTTTTTTAAGAAGCAATTTTGCTATAAAAAATATAGTACTAAACTACAGGTAAAAAAAAGTTTTAAACTCAATACAGTCTTTTGGATACATAAAATCATAAAATAACCATTCTTATTGAAACTTATTCTAAAAGATGAAGTCAGTATGACAATAATAATATAAATGGATTTTACGCAATTTTTTTAATTTCATAACCGGTTGATAGCAATTTGGGAAATTCTTACTGGACTGAGGTGGGAAGTTTTCCAAAAACCTTATACTTATGGCACATTAAGTTCATTAAGAGTTAAAAGGAGCCAACTTAGACTTATTTTATATTGTTGGGTAATTTTTTTTCTTCCGACTTTCAGACAGCCCGTTCTTTTGAAGAAGATTATTTTTTTATAGAACTAACCTTAAAATAAAACATTGCAATGACATTAGGTGGGAAAGTCATTGGGGTATAAAATCTGCCAAATATATGATGCAGTGCTAAGCATTTACAAGATCGTATTATTTTATATGTGTATAAAATGTAAAGAAGAGTTTGCTAAGATATTATAATTATAGCGAATAAGACTAAGACAGTGACAGGTTGTTGCAGAAGTTACGTATGTCGTAATGCTGGCTAGCAGCAGCTGTTCCCTGGCAAGTGCTACGACATGCCGTAATGCTAGTTAGCAACATGCCTTGCCTTAGAGTCGTAGTAGCAGTTTTCTGGCTAGCGCTACGAGTCAACGACATGTCGTAAGGCTAGCAACATCCTAAAACTAAAAGATGCCATATTAAGAGGACATTCCAGTGCTATTTCCATTTTCCACAAGCACGTTTAATAAATGTTATGTCACTTATGACAGTTATGATAGCATAAATTTCAATTTTTGGCTTTAAAATTTAATCGATATTTACGATTTAACCGATTAATTAATCATTAATTTTTCTTACGTCTACGTCTTAACTGCCACTTAACTTGAGTTAACGAATAAATTTAAACTAATCGTTAACAGCCCTAGCTATTAGTAATTTCTTAGTTGGAAAAGTCACAAATATCTATTTACGTAAAAGTGTCTTAAGCTTGGTTAAGTTTTTAATAGTTTTCATGTAAAACTTGAAAATCTAAATTTAATCGTACGTTTCGATTTCAAGTGAAGAACCAACACAAATCAAGAGCGTTCA
The DNA here is from genome assembly GCA_002072015.1 of Radix auricularia. Classification (NCBI taxonomy): domain Eukaryota; kingdom Metazoa; phylum Mollusca; class Gastropoda; family Lymnaeidae; genus Radix; species Radix auricularia. The sequence goes on from MUZC01002237.1 coordinate 829,930, forward strand.
CACTACTTACCGAACATTGAGAACTAACACTTACACTAGAAATAAGGGTCTTTTTTTTTTCTTCCCTCGCAGCATTAAACTTAGAAAAGTTTAAGATGTTAACTAACTAAATGTCGGTTATTTTCATATTATATTTTAAATATCATAGGTGTAATTTTATTTAATCACGAATATCCCGCCAGTCAAGCTCTCTGCAGTGGCCTAGCGAGAGGNCGGGGGGGGGGGGGGGGGGGGGGGGGGGGGGAGGGGGTCAATTGCCGTGGTCGGCACATTGTCAAGGGCGGCAAATTATTTGTCATTGTCATTAGCTAAAAGAATATTTTTAAAAAATATATATTTTTTTAAAAATCAAAATAAAAATAAATATCTAATAAGAATTAAATTTTAAATAAGGATCTCTTTAAAAATAAAGTGTGAAAGTTACTAATACAAAATCTTCAAAATATATACAAGTACATTGCGAGAAGATGGAGGGAGGGGGAGAGCCCCCGGGTGGAAAATTTCTAGGGACGGCAAATTCCTCGTCGTTAATTAGATTCTAATTTTAAGATTTAATTAAGCTTTTAACAAAATGAAATAAAAACTAAGAAGCATATAAAAGAAACAATGGTATTAACATTAAATATGTCAAGGTTTTTACTGCCAAAACGTGACGTCATTTATGGACGACCCCTTAATACAGAGGTTCCCAACCCTGTGCCCGCCTCTCACTATTCGACAGAGACAGATTTTTTTTCATAAAGATTATTTTAAAATGTGATTTAATTTTATTAATTTGTTAGCACTTTTTTTTTTTTTACTGCCTATTATTATTTAATATGTTTGATACTTGTCCCAACTTGTCTAGCGTCGAGCCAGACTGCACTATTTACGCTAGCCTGGAACGGCTAGTGGCATTTGCACATCACACCTTGTACACGCAGAAAACCCGAAGTGAACGAATGGAACGAACGCCACGAACTGATCCGATAAAATCCGAAGGCGCCGAATCACAAGGCACATAACTCTGATTGCTTCGGCGATCATCGGCTCACTTCGGGTTTTCCGCGTGTACATGGAGTGATGCGCAAAAAGCATTCTCCGCCTGGAACCGCGTTGTTGTCATTGTGATTGCTGCCCTGTTCGTGTCGCAACAGTTAGATAAGAGACACGTCGTCAGACGAAACACAAATTAGGAGTTTTCTATAAAAAAAAATAATAAATTAACAGGCTAAATGCGAGGTTCGTAATTTATTGTATTCATAAGCTATGATATGATCTATTAATAAACTATTACTATTATTTTTGAGGAGATAGTTATAGTTCTTGTTTTAATATATTTATGCATATAATGCAGTTCAGACTTGCGCTATAACATTGATATTATATTGCAGTTCAATTATTATTTTTAAAAAAAAAAATATTTTAGCCCTAAAATGAGTGGACCAAAGTAAAAGACAACGAACCTATAATTTTAACACTGACTCAGTTCACTGACTGGGAGGAATCATATTGTTTCAATAATTTGAAAAATAAATGCGTTTGTTTGTTGTGTGGTAGTAGCATTACAGTGCCGAAAAAAACATAACGGACAAAGTATTAACGGCAGACAACCCGCGCGGATGTGGCTGGTGCTACGACATGTCGTAAACAATTTTCTGTATTTCAATTATGATATTACTAATACTTAAATACTAAACTATAGTTCTCATAATGAAATATCATGATCACTAGATAAGCTTATTAATGAATTTTAAAGGTTTAAAAAAAATCTAGATTGAGCTATTAAATGAAATCAGTTATAAATTTAAAAAAGTACACTTTCTCAGCAACTTCGCTAGATCAAGTGATAATGGAACGAACGCCGGTTGTTTGGATAAAGAATTGACGCTATGGATAGCGGGATCGAATCCCGCTTCGAATCCCGCTTCCACTGCCGTTTTTTTTTAAATTTTAAGGCAGTGGCTATTGAGACGCTAACGTCTTAATAGCCTACAGGCTATCGAGACGCTAGCGTCTTAATAGCCCACAGGCTATTGAGACGCAAACAAAATAAGCCAATGAAAATTAAGTATTTAAGGATTGCCTATTTAGGGGTCGTCCTTGACTGATAACTAGCGACAAGTGGGGTAAGGGAGTGGGTCATGCCTTTGTGACGATGTGTGAAAGTGTGTTAGATATGATGTCACATGTAAATCCTCAACTTTAAATAAAATTTCTACAAAAATATTCTATTGCCTTACAGTAAATACATATTTAAATGTAACAGTGTGTTTTTCATGTGGAATTTATTGTAAAAATACATTAGAAGTAATAGAAAGTTCTAATTTTATTGTCTTCAACAATGCATGAAGGGGCCGTCCATGCATGACGTCACGCGCCTGTGGGTGGGGGTGGAGAAGGGTAACGCATTAGTGAGGATGTAAGACAAGGGGGTGTGGCGACGTTTAAGAAATCAAATTGTGCTACTTGAAATAAAAGTTCCACTTGATTGCTCACAATTTATTTAGTTACATTTTCAATGGCTTCACGCGTGTTAACGATATTAGACTTAGAGTGAAGACTTGAACTAAATACATATTACATATTTCTATGACAAAAATGTTAAGGGACCGTCCATAAATGACGTCACGCGATTTTTGCCCCCCTCCCCCCCTACGTCACGCGTCGTCACAAAATCGTTGACCCCCCCTCCAAAAGTACGTCACAAAACTTTGACCCCCCCCCCCTTT
>MUZC01002237.1:834744-848433 GCA_002072015.1 Radix auricularia
GGGGGGGATCAGAGCTTTGTGTCGTCATATTGTGGAGAGGGGGGGTCTACGTTTTGTAACAATGGGGAAAGGGGGGTAAAAATCGCATGGCGTCATTCATGGACGGCGAAAAAACTTATAAAATATAAAGATATAAGCAGTGAAATCGCCATCCCGTTATGTTTATATAACTTAACGGCTGAAACACTGGGCGAAAGAGAAACATCTACTAATTTCAAGAGCTGGAAATATAAATCAGACGGATATATTATAGCAATGTGTGAACGTTTCCATTTGGTCTGAATTTAAAAGTTCAGAATTTCGATTGCATTTAAATATAATTTATAAAACATTATTGCATATCAGTCTTGACTCAGTCAGTCAGTTACAAATGCCGTTAGAGTCTGCGCGGTTTACGCTACTAGGCTTGGTATTATGCAAATTATATTTGTTGTGCGTAAGTACCCATTCAGTGGAGACACCCCCTCCCCCTTCCTCCGTACGCATCCATACGCAAAATCGTTTTCCCGTTGTGGCTTTCACTGTTACTTTAGATAATTTAACTTCCTCCTTTTCCCTATATTCTGTGTTTTGTTTTTGTTTTTCCCTTCTTTTCATTTTTTATCATATAATATGTTTTAAGATTTATGTAAGTAATTATTTATGTTAATGTACTGATGAAGGTATTAGCCGAAACGTCTACTTTTATTAGTATTAGTTCATAAATAAAGCTTAAATTTATGTCTTCTTACCCAAATAGTTTGTGTAATTTGTTTAAAAAAAAAAAGAAATAGCAAGCTATCGAACATTTTTCTAGAAGTTTTATTTTAGGTCGCTAATTTACATGTGACATCATATTTAACACTCTCTCACACACCGTCACAAATGCATGACCCCCTCCCTTACCCCACTTGGTGCGTGATGTCAGTCAAGGACGACTACTTAATTTTCATTGGCTTATTATTTTGTTTTTGTCTCAATAGCCTGTGGGCTATTAAGACGCTAGCGTCTCAATAGCCACTGCCAAATTTTAAAATTTATTTTATTTCTTTTAAATTTCATTTATTATTATTATTTTTTTTTAAAAATATCATAATGAGTATGGTGATAATTTTTGTTATAATTCTGAAAAGCAGATACGTTTAATAAATCTGTGAAAATTAAAATATTTAGATTTTAGACAACTAGCAACATCCGGTCGGGTCGTCTGATGCTATCACAGTCGTAAAAATGTGACATGTGCTTACTTACAGTTACGACTAAAGCTGTATTTAATTATGCTAATACTATTTTTTCTCTTTTGATTCGCGAGTTGACACTCAGTCGGCATCACCAACGAAAAAGGTGAGGCGTGAGTTTAAAAAATGACTATAAACCATCACTGTTATTTAATTAATTAGAAGATATTTTTGAAAAATTATCTGAATTGAAGGCGAAGGCATTGCGAAAAAGTGCTGAACGTAAGCAGGGGAAACGGGATTTAAAGCCATTGTCATTGTCAGACGAATTAGGCATAGCGCATCATGCTCGCAGACTTGCTCGTCATAAATAGTGCAAAGAGAGGCAGAGGGGGACTGAGAAAACGACCACAAACAGTAGCTCGAAATAATGGGGAAAAAAGACAAGTAAACGAGGAGTCCTGTGCTTTTGTTATTTCCTGCCCCCCCTCCCAATAGTAATAGTATTAGCAATATAGTGAAAATGAGGTAGAAGGATGAATGGAATGGTTTCCTGTGACAAGTCTGCACACGGCACATTTTATTATTCCACACGAAACGAATTATTTTAGGCCTACATTCTTGCGATTGTGCGCGAATCAGTTGCTTGAGGATTTTCATTTAAGGCTTTAGGCTTTGGCTTTACGGTATACTAAATTTTAATGCATCGGCATCACTTACACAAGTATACTACAGACTATAGTATAGCAAAATCGGCATATATATTTGTAATCGGTAGACCAATATTAAATCTATTTAAATATTTTATTTAGGCCTAAATAAATTTAGATTTTAGAATTAATACACACACAAATAAGGTCGTATTATAATATATATGCGTATACAATATAAAGAAGAGTTTGTTAAGATTTAATTCTTTCCAGGTGTTTACTGCAAAGAGTGACTAAAACTAGTCGTAGCAGAAGTTGTATATGTCGTAGCACTAGTTTCCTGACTAGCGCTACGACATGACGTAACGCTAGCAACATCAGACCGGGTCGTCTGCTGCTACGACAAAATTGTCGTTGCGCTCGCCACATCCAAAACATAACATTAAACGACACTTTCAGACAAATCATGGCACTTTTAATGTGAATTTTCCTCTTAAATCTGAAGTAAGAAAGAAACAAATTTGTAATCTAAAATCAAGTCTAACAGCACAACAGACGCGTCACTAGGGTTGGTGTCACCCGGGGCGGTAGCTCCTGGTGTCACCCCGTCATGATTTAACCCATAGAACTCCTCCGAGTTTTCCAGTGCCAAATAACGGGAATATATATAATTTTACTGTCTGGTGTCACCCGGGACTGCCCGCCCCCTCCGCACCCCCTAGCGACGCCACTGTCACTAGACATGTGGAAAATTCTAAAAAGGCCACTATTGCTTCTTTCAAAATATCTCACATGCTCGCAAAAAAGAAGAAACCTTTCATTGATGGTGAGTTGTGTGTTAAGGAACTATTTTTGACTGGTTCCGATTGTTTGTTTGATGGATTTTCTAACAAACGTGAGATTGTCTCAGCAATGCAAGACTTACAGTTGTCAAATAACACAGTCACAAGAAGAATAAATGCAATTTCAACAGACATACAAACTCAGTTAAAAACTGACTCGGAAATATGTGACTGGTTCTCGCTACAATTTTATTTACAACTGTTGTGTGACGTATGTGAAATCCTGACGAAGAAAGAATTAAAAAAACAAACATACAAACTTGTGAGCTTCGGAGTTTAAAGTTATGATAATGTTGGATATTTTAATAATGTCGTAGTATTTCAGTCCTCTACTTGCAAGAATTACTGTATTTTGCGACGCACAAGATGACACCCTACTTTCCTGCACAAATGTGGGGTTCATACAGAATGGGCCATTTTCCTCTTCCAGCGCATACCTAATAATTTTTAGAAAACATGAGATGTGATATCAATGTGATAATTTTAGATCAAATGCCTTTGATGTGCATATACTTAGCAGGGAAACTGTCATTAGAAAATCGAAATCAATTTGAGGAATTGTCTTGTATCTACATATTCTAGGTCTATAAACAATGCAATGATCCTTGTAATATCAATAGTCATTTTCGCGAGCTTAATCGCGAATGTTAATCACATCAAATGGTTTTTGACATTACCGCTGCATTGTTCGTTAGCTGTCTTGCTATGACATGGCAACTAAACATTAAAAAAAATGTAATATATAAAACAAGCCGAATTCATACTTAATCTTATAGTGCTTTAAGCTGTGTGGGGGGTCATTATGCTATCAAATAAGTACAGAGAAAATTAAGTCAAAACGGGAAAAGAATGCAGTGGTATCTAGTGAAATGGAAAAATTCTTGCCGGTCGCCTGATACGAAAAAGTTTGAGAATCACTGGCTTACAATTTATTTAATATCTTTTACATAGCTTCACTTATGTTACGATTATTTAGTGTAGGTCTACTTTGTATTAATACTTAAATGACAAAAAAGTGATTTGAAACATTCTTATTTTAAAATAGAAAACATTTTTTTTAGGGGGGGGATCAAAGTTTTGTGACGTTTTTTTTGAGGGGGGGGGGGTCGACGATTTTGTGACGACGCGTGACGTAGGGGGGAGGGGGGAAAAATCGGCCAAAATCGCGTGACGTCATTTATGGACGGCCCCAAATAATTTTTATTATTTTGAAACATTTTTGTTTATTATTTATTAATACATTATGACTATAAGAAAATAAGAAAATATTATGGAAAATGACAAGTTATGGAAGGAGTTTGTCGATTTAAAATAGGTGGTGCCCGCCACCCTACCGATATTTTAGAATTTGCTCTAGAGTAAAAAAAAAGTTTGGCAACCCCTGCCTTAAATACATACTTAAACTTAGATGACAAAAAGCGATTTGCAACATACTAATTTTCAATTAAAAATACAGCTTTAAGGGAAATGCGGGGACAAATCTTTAGGGCCATCCCCTAATAACGCCACGCGATAATGGCATATTCCCCCTTTCCCCCGCCACGGTCACGCGTCTTCACAAAAAATTAGACCCCTCCAACAAAAAATAAAAAAAAATAAAATAAAAATGACGTCACAAAATGTCTCCCCCGCCCCAATTAAAGCGATGTTTTATTTGAATACATCATGTTTTAAATCATTTTTTTGTCAATTAAGTGAAAGTATGTATTTAGTGTAAGGCTGCACTCTAAAATCGTAACACGCCACGCGCTTGAAGCCCATGTAATGCATCATTAAATAAATTGTAAACAATCAAATATTTAAGTGCAATTTTTATTCAAAGTTACGCGTTTTGATGTCACGTCACATTTCTTAAACACTTCCCACCCCTTCATCACACTTCGTCACTATTGGATGGCCCTCTGCCCCCCCTCATCTAGGTGCCTGACGTCATGCATAGACCGCCCTTTTGTGACTTTATTCTGGACGAGGGTCTAAGTTTATATACCAAAGTGCAACGATGGGGGAGGGGTGAAAATTGGCATAAATCGCTTGACGACGTTCATGTAATATCATGTTTATTATTGTAGACATAGAATAGAACATTTAAATTATATTGTCTTGATCACTGCATAACAAAACTGATAAGATAGAACAATATGAACACTGAAATCGCCGTCCGTTAAGTGTATATAACTGCTGAGGCACCGGTGGACGACAGAGAAAATTCCACTAATTTCGAGAAATGGAAATATAAATTAGACGGATATATTTTAGTAATATGATTAAGTTCTCAACATAACCAAACTTTTTGCTAATGGAAGGGTAAAAACCCTAATTAAAAAAGTTCAACACTACGAGTATTTTGATTTTGAAAACAAAACAAAGTGAAATACAGTACTTATTAAGCTTTGGCAACATAGAATTTGGCATTTCGCGTACTGGTGCAAACATAGACAATTTTCTGGAACTGATACATCTGCGAAAAAGTACTGTTTCGAGAATATCATGTGAAAAGTGATTTTAAAAACTTGTCACCTGAAATGTTAAAATGAGGTCTTTACAGTATAAAGAGATATAGTTCGCCAAAAATCACGTGAAAGGTACAAGACACCGAATATTATTTTTTACACTCCATATATTTCACATAAGGATAAAACTAGTCCATTTGTGTGATACGTAAAGATAAAAAGTTAAAAACTTTCAAAGACTTTTTAGGTGAAAATAAATAAATTAGCCGTTCACGACCTTTTTTAAAATGATTTCAATTGATAATTGTCTTAAAATAATGGACTTCAGAGGTCAAATGTGTGTTAATATTTCTTTATGGCTGGAAAGTATACAGGAGTTCAAGAGAGTTTCAAAGTAATAAATTTCAAGGGTTTACATGCTGATCAAACTAAATGGAACTCTCTATTTTGGTACACTGGAACTCTGTTTGCATTTTTTCCATGTGCATGCACCATTGTAAAGATCTAATTGCTGCTGCGGGCAAGTCATTTAACAGACTTTGAAATACATAATAGTGAAAATACCATGGAGCCATTGTGAGTTAATTTGAAAACCATAGAAAAATTGATAGAAGCTGACACGCTCTGTTAGTCACAATGTAGTCATTTTCCATTGATCATTAGTTGTTTACATTTTGAAAAATGTTCTTTATAAAGTCAATAATGCCCGCAATTATTTACAAATGTAGAGTCTTAAAATCGCTTTGCAACGGCTAATACCAGAGAAACAAAATTTAATAGAATACTTAATTGACATTTGCTAAAATTTTGTAGAAATCTTATCATTTTTATCGAAACTTCCACACCAAGAACGATAGCGCACTTCTTTTTCCATCAAACCGAATATGTAGCCAGGTTATCTAGAAATGAAGGTTTTAAAAATATTTTTTAAAACCGCATTTTTATAAGTGGACTAAAAATAAGAAAATAAATTAAAACGTATAGATCTAAATTCAATTATTTTTATTTAATATGGTCAAAACGTGGGGTGGGTACTTATGAGGTTTTACATAAGCAGTTCGCACATTCTCTCACTTATAGATCTTTCTTTTGCCTTTTTAACTATAAATCTTAAATTATTATACAAAACACCTATATTTGTGTTTATTTCTAAATTAGAATGGGATCCTTTTTTTCAGACATCGTAATTATTTTAGTAAATTAGGCAAGGGCCGGCTTTAGGGAATTGGAGGCTCTAGGCGAAGTAAATTTGGTGGCCCTAAATGTAATAGAAAAATAAAAATGGAAAGAAAAAATGTATTAAAAAGTACCTACATTTAAATCAACCACTTACTGAAATTTATACTAACATATTCATATAAATGTCATAAAATAGTGCTCTGGAAATCATGGCTCACGAGCCAGATGTGGCTCTTTTGATGGTTTCCAACTGTTTTGCACACAAATGTTTGATTATATTTTTTTCTTCAGTCGTCTTTGATCTACATATTTATTACACATAAAAATAATCTAAATCACCTAAATGGGAAAATATAAGGCCCTGGAAAAAACATTTTATTCCTGCAATAAGCAGGGTGGTATTTGAAAACAGGTTAGAACTCTTCTTCGGTGACATTGAAACATGTCGTTTACTACACTGAAAAACTAGGAGAGTTCAAAGAAACATGCACATCAAGTGACCCGGCTTCTTATTATTGTAAAGATCATGGGTTGTTCTTGGGTTTCTATATCTAACTCTTTCACTCTATTTCTCTAACCTTCACACACGTGGTTAATTATTCTTCAAACACTAAAACTCCAAGACAGAATGCACAAATAAAGTATGTTTAAATTTAATTTCCTTCACTTCGTTAACTATCTTTATTCTAACTACGGTTACATCTCTCACTTGTCCCTATTCTTCTCTCCGTCGGTCTGTCCGTGTATTCCCGTCATCCCCCTTTAATACCCGCCAGTCTCTCATAAGACACGGTCAAGCTTGTTTGACGTAACCAATCTCTGGTGAGACTCCCACCCCAGGCCAGCTGGCCCATGTGTTCCGGCGTGAGTTCACACCACCGTCCAGTCTCGTGGTCAGTCGCCGTCCACACTAAAGGATCCAAGGTTGGCGTCAGTCACCGGCCATATCAAAGGATCCAAGGTTGGCCTCGTTCCTCGACCGCACCCAAGGTTGGCCTCGTACCTCGCCCGCACCCGTCCAGCTTCAAAGGAAACCATCTCTCTGAGTGCCGAAAATTCGCCCTCAGGGCCTCCACAATATTCTGCAGCTAGTAGGCTTAATTTTTAATCTCCTGCGGTTTGGAGAATTTCTCAAACGCACTCGTATTTTTAAGTTCATCACCCATCCACAAGAATTCGCAGTGGACAACACTGACCTGTGTTGCATCCACCAGGACCGGCTTTGGGCATAGGCAAACTAGGCAGCCACCTAGGGCCTCCAATTAGTCTCATCATTAGTGGGGGCCTCGCACAAGAATCTTTCCATATGTTTTTTTCTATGACTGATTTACATTTAGGGCCATCAAATTCTCTTTGCCTAGGGCCTCCAATGCCCTAAAGCCGGCCCTGCATCCACGGTATCTCTGTCAGAGATTTTGAGCCCCAAGCTGCTGACCTAAAGACCTCAGAAATGTGGGTGAAAAAGTTCAAGTCACTGAATGAAGATGTGAAAGACTTGCACGATAACGAGCACAGTTGACGAGCCAACACAAGTGAGCAGAAATGAAAAAAACAACAAAACAAACAACAACTTCAATACGAAGAACAGCTGAATGTCAAAACCAAGCACAAGCTTCCCGTCATATAACAAACACTGCAGCAAGTGAGTATTGTACTGACATATTTGGCTCTACGTATGCATTCGAGCAGGCTCTCTCGCATTTCAAGAATATTAAGACCAACCAGCAATTAGATTTAACGGATGGTAGTCTCAACGCCTGCATGAAGCTTAACCTCATGTAGACTAAAAGCCAGCAGCAAAGAAAGCCGTGCAGCACCATATGTTGCATGAACAGCAACAGCATAGCAATGCTTTAAAAAGAATTCAGAGATATAATTATTGTACTTTTAGTGTTAAAATTACACAAAATGCACACATTTAATTTAATTTTAAGTTTTAAACATAACGTATGGCTCTCACAGAATTACTTTTCAAAACATTTTTTGTCCATGGCTCTCTCTGACAAAAAGTTTCCCGAGCCCTATCATAGACCTTCAACAAAAATCATCTTTTCGTGCTTTGAAGTTGAAGGCAGCAAAGCCAGCAATAAATTGTGAATAATCCAGAGACTGAGCGATATCTCGTTTGATAGATTTCATTACCAGACTGTTCAGTTGTTCTAGCGCCATAGTCGTTCTCAAATAGTTTTTAAAAATATTTAAAAAAAATTAATTTCAACTTGGAAAAAACTTATTTTCCCCGATAGATACAGTACAGTGGCGTAGCTAGGGTCACGTGCGCCCGGGGGCATGACACAAATTCTGCGCCCCTTGACGGACCAAAAATTTCTGGGGGCTCACTGAGCCCCCAAGAAAAATTTGAAATTTTACGGTTTATATGGTTCATTCTTTGAAGTAAATGATATTTTAATGAAATACAATACAGACTAATAATTCTCTAAGCAATTATAAACAATTTATTTGAAAAAAAAACTCTACTAATTATACATGACTCGAATATATATAATCTAAAATAAATTGATCTCCCTTGATTTGAATGTCGTCAATCTCGCTGTTAAAATACTTAAAATTGATATTCTCAAGTGTTCTCTTTCGATGCTAAGGAGTGCAAGATCATCTAGACGATCTTGATCCATTGAAGCACGTAATTAATTAAGACAAAGTGAGGTTTACTTTGCTGAAGGACCGCTTACAGCTATTAGTTGAATCAGCAATTTTTAGAAGTATTTGAAGTGAAATGCGCAGATTCGGAAATACGTCATCTCCATATGAAACAATAAAATCGAGAAGATCCAAAGTAGTTTCCGGTAGAACTTCAGTCCGGGTACTGAGCATCATTTTTTAGTCTTTGATTTCTGTACACAATTCGTAGAAATTAGCAAAATCTAAGCAATTTTAATAAAGCGTATCGACTTTTGTTTCAGAAGAGATTTGACGTCTAGTAAAAATCTTAATTTGTTGTTTAGGTTGTTTAAGACGTAAAATCCGTATTGATATCTCCTGTTGGAGTTTATCAATTTCGCTGTTCATAGCAGGTGCAATTTCTTCTTATGGAGAAAGTTCTGCATCTCTTTTTAATTCTCGAAGGCATCCTTCGATGTCGTCTAATCTTCTGTCAACCTCGATTCTCCAAGTTGTGCATCTTCTTTCCCATTATCTACCGCAACATGGCTCAAATTAACACGAATGTTGACAATTTCTTGCTCAAGCGATTCAAGATCAGATTAAGCTTCGTTGAAACTCACAGTTGGATTCTGGAACCGTTTCTGGACACTATCAATTTTATCAAGTATGATGTTCCAGAAATGTTTAAAATACAGGAAGTTAAAGTTTTATATACCTACCAGCAAAGCTTCTGCATCACTTCTGGTGTCAGGCGTCATATTTGTATGTTCTGATAATTTTTCCAACAGCCCTGCCATGTCATCTAGTACTTCATAAATTGCTATAACAGCTTCTGATCGTGCAATCCAACCTGTGTCAGACTCCCTCTTCATTGTGATTGGCACAACTCTTTTTAAAAATTTTCCCAACGAGTTGTTGAAAGGGAGAAAACATAAATTTATACTTTCAACTGTTCCAAAAAACGTGATAACAACTGGATCGTGTTTAGTTGAGTGTACTCTTGATAAATTTTAAGCTGTGGTTGCCAGTTGATGAACAATTCTCAGTAATTTCTAGCACATTTTCGCTGTTGAATGCCGGATACATTCCCGGTCATTACAGAAGCATTGTCATAACATCGTGACCGACAGTCGGATAGTGGTATGCTATTAGATTACAGTTTCTCTATGATAACTATTTCAAGGCTTTTTGCCTCTTTGGAATGTATCTGTGCAAAATCTGAAAATGATTCTTTGATAGTTACTTTTTAGTTTTTAAATCCACATCCACAAATCTGATGACTTGAGAAAGCTTTTCCGGTGTCCTATATCGATTGGAGTCAAGTAAGATACCGTAGTACTTGTGTTTTCTGATTTCACTCAACAGCTGATTCCTTACAGTCGATTTAAGTAGCTGGATAAATTCATTTTGGATTTCCGGTGATAAATAATATACTGAACCTAGATTTTCTCGGGCCTTTTTTTTTTTTTTCTAACAGTTGATCCTAATGAGCAACAAGTTTTATCACAGATGGACAGGAAAGAAAGGCGGTGTCTGATGTTTCATATGAAAGGAATCCAACTTGCTTTGACAAATTGATACAAGCCCGTGAGAGGAGAGACCTTCCCTCCCCTTTCCCACTTTATTCCCTCCACATGAGGATTGGGGAAGTACGATTTATTTTTTTAAAGAGTCACAGCATGCAGCAAAGGGACGCGTATTAACCATTCTGTTAGCCAGTGGTTTTCAACCTTTTGAGATTCCAGGACCACTTGAAAAATATATGTGTCTTAGCTACGGGCCACTACTAAAAATTGTGCTACTGCCGTGCTGAAAAGTTAGATATAATTATGCTGTGTATATAGATAGCTATATTTAGTAAACAAAAGATGTTAGTTAGTAAAACTATACTAATATGCTACGATTTGCGTGCTCCTTAAACAATACTCTTTCTTTTGTAACGAACAAATGTCATTTATATTATTCTCATAGTCTTCTTATTTAATTCAACTTGCTAACCAGAAAATAACAACTTTAATATATTTAAAAGACTGCTATATTAGTTTATTTAATACGAACGATTTTTTTAAAAATTGTAAGCACTGCAGACAAACCCCTTTTACAAAGTTGCAAAGGGTAAAAGAATTTTAAAAGCTTTCTGAGACAGTTCGGAGTACTCCAAATTTCATTAACCCAACTTTCTGATGCAACATATTCAAATTGTTATCACTGGTCAGTTCAATTAATTGGTTTAATTACGATGTTGGTAATTTCATCTTCATTGTGTTCGAGATTAGGACTGGAAACCCACGATAAATATCAAAATAGAAGAAATAAAATTGGCCCCGCATTTATGGAATATGACAAGAAATCAAATTAATCAACATTTGTTTATTTAATTATTTGTGCATTTTCTGGTTTTTCGGTGATTTCGTACATTTTATCAAACATCTCAAAGTTACCTTGAAATAATCTTCTTTTTCAAAGATCAAGCTTTTTCGTAAAAGCAGACATTTTGTCACTGAGAGTTATATAATGTATCTGCTTTCCTTGCCGAGTGGAATTAAGTTTATTGAATTTTTCAAATATTTCTGCCAAGTAAGCCAGAATAGCAACCCATTAGCCATGGTTCAAATTATCAACAAGCTTTGAGTTATTTCTACATGAAAATCTCTTACGTCATCGCGTAAATAAAACAGTCAGATAACCAGCAAACTTCAGTATACATTAGTAACTGTTAATGTTCAAGATTCATATTCGAGCATAAGAAATCAAAGAGACGAGAATTTAATTGACGAGCTTGATAAAATTAAAAACCATTATGGCCAGATCAGAAATATATTTAAGTCTGCGTTAATTCTTTTACTTGCTAGTCTTTCTCGATTAATCCTACAGTGCGTAAATTTCATGCTTTTCTCACGGACCACCTGGCAAATCTTCGCGGACCACTAGTGGTCCGTGGACAACAGGGTAGGCCACTGCTTTAAGCCACTCCTTTTTCTTGTCTTGGTAATTTTGGTTGCTTTTAGTGTCGTCTCTGGTAGCTCTATTAAAAGAATCGTATTGGTCTCTTACTGCTCACTACCATCAACTCACAGTTTTTAAAATTAAAGAAAAGGCACATCAGCAATCCTACATTGTGGATGTGTCATTTATTTATGAATAGAATGGCGCCCCTTTACGCTCAATGGGGGCGCCTAAATCATGTTTAACAACTGTTTTGTAAAAAAAGATATGTTCGGAGCTCCAATATTCAATCTTGCAAACGTATTTGGGATACATTAGTTTACATAAAAATTATTAAATAATGAGTTTTAATACTCATTTTGGCGCCCCCTAACGTGGCGCCCGGGGGCATTCGCCCCCCCCCTGCCCCCCTCGCTACGCCACTGATACAGTAGTAACGATTAATTGCATCCTTAAAGAACTATATAATGCGATTGGCTCAAGGTCTAAGTCGATAAATATCGACTATTTCATAAATTTCCAGGATTCAATAGATAGGAATTGAAAATATCAAAATAACCCCCCCCCCCCCCCCCAAAATTAGCCATCCCAGACTACTGAAATATATTTTTTAAATTTGTGTCTAGCTGTAGTCGTTGCTAAGCTCGTGAAAAATTGTATACTTGATAAGTTTTAGCTTAATTTCCTCAAATAATTTTATTGGCACAAATTTTCTACATCTAAATCCATGCTTAGAGTCTTTCTTAAATTTTTTATTTTGCAACTTACAACAACATTTTACATTAAATGTTTACTACTTAAAACATTTATCTTAGATATACAGACGCTCCTTCTATGCAGAAGATAATTGCGTCCACAGACCATGAGAGATGATCTGTTGGCAAGTGATGCAGCGGTCACAGGCCACGGCTATAGGGGTTCCACGCATTACCCCAGCCGCCTAACTATTGTCTAGTTAGGTACCCATTCGGAGCTGGGTGACTCGGGGCTCCTCAGGCCCCGAGAACAAATCCTCACCTTCGTGTGGATTCGAACTCGTGACCATCAGTATGACAGTCGAGAGCGCTACCTCTCGACCACCACTTGATATTCAACAGTTGTATATTTTGCGTAAATTTAGATTACACGGTTGACAATCTTGTGAAAATGTGTCTGTATAAATGAATTTACATTTAAAAATATTACATATTAAACATGCACTATTTAAAAATAATCAGTGGGTAATAAAAGGTTTTGCACTGATTGGGTTTTTCTGGTTGTTTTGAACTTAGTCGTAGTTCGCTCTTTAAATATATATTTTTTTCTTTGCGAGGCCCCCACTAATCGGAGGCCCTAGGCGGCTACCTAGTTTGCCTATGCCTAAAGCCGGCTCTGAATAGGCGAATTCAATTTTTTTTAAACATTACTCAAATTGAGTTGGCGTAAAACTTTTAATGAAAACCCGTTTTTTTAATGAAAACCACACAATATTTGTGTTACTGAAATGCAATAAACAAAATACATTATATTTTAGTTAACTTATCTTAGAATAATATTATGAAAACAGAAGTATAAATTACTTCTTGCAAGTTCATTGTGATATTTGAGCCATTATGCAATGTAGGAAATTGTTCGCGCATCATTCGAGTCAGACCACACGTACAATCGCATGCTCGATACATGTGTGGCTCCGTCAATCAGAATGCACTATTTTAATAGCGAATACAGATTTTAAAGGGGTAAACAAAAATCACGTGACTAGACTTTGCAGCTGATCATAATTTTAATGGCTGCCACTTTCTTCTAGTCTAGTCTAATTATTATGGATGTGGCTAGCGCTACGACAATTTTGTCGTAGCAG
>MUZC01002248.1:2022-48693 GCA_002072015.1 Radix auricularia
TATAAACAGTCGATGTTATTCTCATATTTTTGTTATGTTACAATTTTATTTATTTTTTAATTTTTTTTTTTCAATTTTTTAAAATTATTTTTTAAATATTTTTTTAGATATATTTTTGGTGGTCTATAACAACAAATATATCCATTGTTATCTAGATTGAAAATAACTTTTATTTTGACATATTGAAATGTGGGCTTTATAAACATTATTAGTCATTTGCTCCCACGTAAACGTATGATCCTTGACCTAAATATTTATACAATTACTTGATAACCCATACTTAAATAGTATGAGGCATTGAACTCCTAGTATTTAATTTGTTCCTTCGGGTCAAAGCCAAAAATCTTTTTCCGTTAATTTTAAATTAATATAAACCTTTATCAATATTATTTTTGTGATATAAACTTTGTAAGTTTTTTTATCATCGTGTCAATGATCTGGTAGAAAGTTAATAAAAGTTACCAGAAAGCATTCAAGGCTTAATGTGACTATTGAACACAAGTTACTAGAAAAGTTTTCTTGGATCAATCGAATGTAACATAACAATTTGTAAAAGGTCTTTTAAAATATTGTACAAGTTTGTTTTGTTGAATTGTTTACATTTTTTAAAATATGTAATGATGGCTGTGGCGTAAATTGTCGGCGTCTCAAGTCTCTTATTAAAATCCTTGCATTTTGACCCGTAACACGAACAAGGGAGTTAATGTAAAACATGCTTAACCCCATCCTGCCCTAATTTTTTATAGGAGTTGGTGAGATAAACTTCTGGAAGGTATACCTCGTTTTATTTAGGGGGAAGGGGGGGAGGACGGACAAATGAAACAAAATGAAAAGTTTTACTGGCCAATCAGAGCTCATTGTTCATAAGGTTATAAAAACCAGTGGAGGCAAATAATCGGTATCTTTTGTACAGCACGACCTGGAAATTTTGATCATCGACAGCGACCCCACGTTAGAGAAAGAAGGTCCCTTATTCGCTAGATGTTCCGTGCTATCCATCTTTTATTGTGTGGGTACATTTTGAACCCCACGTTTTGAGTCTCGCGGTGTAGGGACAGCTGGGAAATCCAAATATTACGCTTATCTAAATTTTATTGTACGTTTTCTACAGGCTTACACTACCCCATCCCATAGATTGTGATGTCACTGTGTGGGCTTTATTTTATTTTAATTACTTTTATTTATTTCGTAATTGTATTATTTCCTGAGCCCTCTTGTCAGCTGCTAGCCCAATATGCATATATCTGTGGTACTAAGGACTAAGTGCTAAGTTGCATATATGCTTAATATTATATAATGTCTATACCTCGTTCTGATTGCTTGGTCATTTGAATGATAAAATATGAAAGGACGTTGCAAACAAAAAGTTTTCCTTTTTTTTCTTCAGTTTTTAGCTAGCTTTTTGGCATCCCTGGTTTTTTGGCTCCCGACCCCTAGTAGTCCATCTATATTACAGTCACGGTTCACTTCGTGACCACTGGACCCAATCCAGCCCACCCACACTGTTTCATTGCCGAAATGAAACTACGACCCTCTAACAGCTGCTGGGAAGACCCCCGTGAAATATACTGGAGTCTACGTGTCATCACCCAATGCGTGTCAGTTGGTTTATTGGACGAAATTTCTCTCCTTGCCTTGTATTATACTGTCGGGAATTTAGAGGGGGGCAACCTTATAGGCAGGTCTGGCATGTGACCTTTTTGGTGCCAAGGGGTCTAGCGAGTGAGTCCAAGGGGCCAGATGTGCAAATGTGACGTTCGGGTGTTATCTCGTTTGGACTGGACAGGCAGACCGACGGACTCGGCCGTAAAGTTAGATGAAAGAGGAGCCGACAGGGAATGGCGATTAAAGCAAGTGACCATGGCGAATTACGTCAAACCAATCCAACCCGTCTTATCTAGGGGAGGGACAGGATGATTGACAGGACTTTTGGACAGTTGAAGTTGGGGGGGGGGCGGAGTCTGGCATGTATTAGAGAGGGAACACTTAGAAGACACGGACAGAGAGAGAGACGGAGATAATGAGATAGGGATAGAGTTAGGAACACATTAAGTTAGGAAAGAGAGTTAGTTAGAATAAGATAGTTAAAAATGTTAAGGAATTAAACATAATTAGTTGTGCATTCTGACTTGGAGTTCAGTGTTTTAAGAATAATTAACGAAGTGTGTGACGATTAGATAAATAGAGTGAAAGAGTTAGAGAAACTTAACCTAAGAAAAACTCAGGATCTTCACAATACACAGATGGAGCCGGGCAGTCCAAGTTACATCTATCACACAGTCAGTAGAGTTAAACACCTCCCTCCTCTCTCTCAGGAACACCCAGTGTTTCTGAACCCATCTAGCTGCATTACTGCCCGCTGAAGCGGAACGGGTAATTTTTCCCACGTGAGCTCCACCGATAAGTTCACGCAGCAGCTATCCTGGGAAAAAGTCACCCCTACACGTCACAGCAGGAACATGACGTGCCAGTACACAAGCAGGTAGCTAGACAAATCTACGCCTCCACTATGAAGACAACATTTCAAGCCGCACAAATGGAAGTACTCTCACGAACAGAGCTATGGGGTATTTTATGCAGGCATAGTGATGATCACATGGGCTAGAAGTGATCAATATTTGATTTCTTATGAATATGTACTTTGTTTAAATTCTAAGGCTTGCATATAGTGTAATTAAAAACATGTATTTATTTGTTTCGAATACTTGTCAGTCATTTTTGGAAATATATTACGTGCCGTGTGTGTGTCTGGCATTTGTTACGAAAACCTTAGACACCAAAAAAACTAACGTCTTCACTATAATAAATGTTTCCAGAAAAATTAAGGGTCAACCTGACTGTTACATTGATCAGACTTGGTACATAAAAACATGGTGGCATACATTAAAATAATACAGGGAATTAAACTAAAGATGTAAGGGAATGGGGTCCTAAATTCATGTGTCAAAATTTTTAATATTTTGAAATGAAACTTTTCGAAAATGTTGCGTACGCACCCATGAAGGTTTTGGGCCTTTAAAAATAGTATCTCTCATTGGGGACCGGGGGCCGAAAATGCAGTGTTTTTCTAATAGGTAACGGTAAAAAAATTGCTGCTTATACATTAAACGAAGATATAATCGATCCTGCAAATTATTTTGGAAGCAAAATTTGACCCAATAATTTTTAAAAAATCCTCTTCATACACTTATTTAGAGAAATGATGATAAGCAGTATCTAATTTGGCGAATAATGGTAGAGATAATTTGATTACCTTTATATCAAAGACGACATTGAATTATATCAATGTTTTCAATGAGAAAAAGAAAAAAAAAAGAAAACTATTTCTGGGTCAATTAAATCTGCTGGTATGTTTTCAGTTCCATTGGATCCAACTCAAGACGTAAGCGTGAAGGACCAATGTTCAATGATTATAAGATATGTTACAGATAAAGTTCATGAGCGATCGATATGCGTTTCAAACTGTGCATATACTACTGGAAAGATGTGTTTAAACTATTTCAAGAGAAACTCATTCAATGTAACATATGTATTGAAAATTTAGTCGGTAATGCTACAGATGGGGCATCCGATACGCAAGGACTGTACAGTAAGTTTACTAAATGGCCGAGTGACGTCGCAACTCATCAAAGTCATGTCTTGTGTTACGCATATTTATTGAATCTTACCCTAAGGGATACCACTTAAACCACGACCTCTTCAATTAGCCCATTTTGACTGTTAAACCCATGTGCGGTGTTCTTTAGAGAATCGTATAAAAGAATGGATGTTTCGGTCGAATACCAACATAAATTTAGACACCAAAAATTAAAATTAAATATAATTGGTGAAACTCGGTGGTGGGCCAAAGAAAGCGCGTTAAGAAACATTTGGACATTCTGATGATCCCGACTCATCATTGTTCATTGAATAGATTTAATGTTACAAGAACTAGCATCATCAGACGCATTCGGGGATACAGTTCAAACGTTATCTTATCTTATATATTACAGACGCTCCTTCTTTATAGAAGATTATTGTGTCCCACGTATATCTATGGTTTGTGTTTAGTCCTGTATTCTTATTAGAGTTCTAAATGATGATAAAAGTGTTGGCTTTCCTTGTTTCTTCAGGCAACCCAATACATGCCCAAATATCGGACGGGAAGAAAGAAAACTTGTATTTGTTTGTTCTTGCATACGGGATAAGAAAGGTGTTTTTATCCTCATGTCTATCTGAGGGTTGTATTAAGTTATATTTGTGTTGTATTTCTAGTTACAAGAACTAGCATCATCAGACGCATTCAATACAAAAATCAAGGACACAGCTCAAACGTTATTAGATAAGTTAATCAAGTTTGAGAAGGTTGTCACTACAAAACTATACTTAAGAATATTCTTATACACATGATCGTTATATAATTATTTACAAACCACTGGAATGGATGCACTGCGAGCATATTGTAATGAAGATTGCACGGACAAGTTGTTAAACAATATATCAAGAGATTTAGATGGTATTCTCCACAATGTTAGTTGATTTGTGACCTTGGCTAATAACAAGTTTGAAGAAGAGGTTTGGATTTGAAAAATACACAAGGAAAATAAAAGTTATTAAGAAAGGGCCGCTTTATGGGTTTGTTTTCCGGGCCCCTTGGACTACCCAGTTCACACATGGTCACAAATGTCGAACTTTCTTGTTTTATCCATTCATTTGCAGGGTTCATATTTGTGGTTGTCATGTGTTTGTGTGTTTTCTATTCAAAATCTTTGTAGAATATTCACATCTAACATTTCATTTGAAACAGTTTTAGAAACGTTGTGTTTGACGCCAAATTATAATTATCCTCAAAACAAAATGTTAACCTTGGCTCATCTCTTTGTTTTATAGATATTCCTCTTTTTAAGGAAGCCTCCACTCCTGTCACAGTGACTTTATAGTTTGCCTCACTCTCATTGTTTCTTGTTCATATGATCTGATAAGTTAAGGTTTTATACTATCAACATCCGATCATTGTTGATTCCAAGGATGGGCATGTTGTATAAAAAAAAGTGTATTTTTGACAAAATTCAAAAAGATAATTGTACAATAATTATTTTTATTTCTAGAAATGTTTATTTCAAATCGCGTCACCGTCAATATCTGGAGTTCCAAGAAATGGTCAAAGTTTCTGACTTCTGGATCAAGTGAAAAGACATCAGTGCCATCCGGCTCCAATGCAGACACTACCTAAACTCCATCCCCAGCATTGCGACCTGCGTACTGAAAATAAACATGTATTATTTTTATCATTATTATTATTATTATTATTATTTTTATTATTATTATTATTGCAGTTAAGCTTATTATTATTATTAATTCCCTTATTGTTGTTATGATTAAAGTAAATTTTGAAAATATTCAAACTGACAAATACAATAGTAAATATATATCTAACAAAAGATATCTAAACAATCGTTAGTTTATTTCACATTACACCAGTAAACATAATTTATTTCCATGACCAGTGATATTATACTCCGTGGTGCCACGGTTTACAGTAGCTCGTTGTGCGATTTCAGAAAATGTGTTATTTAATTGTTTAAAATTATTTCTACACCTCGCACCATCTCTCAAATTATTTTTTTATAATTTCAACGGAACTTAGTTATTCCTTACCGTTGCTTCTTACAACATTTTCTTTGTGATTAAAGTTGAAACTTAAGAGATCTTCACCTGAAAATAAATTAATTTTAATCGAAGTTTGGTGTTAGCAGCAGGAAAAATTAAAAGTGAATCAGCTTGTTAAAAGTTAAAACTTGTTTGAAGTTATTATTTTTTTGTTGCTGTTGTTTGTTTGTTTGTTTTGTTTTTTTATTGTTTTCTTTTGTTGTTGTTTTGTTGTTGTTGTTTTTTATTGCTTTTTTTTCTCTTTATCTTACCGACAAATTGAATGCTGTCCAGAATAGCCTCACCCGTAGCCTTGACCGCTGCTGCAGCTTTGTAAAGTTTCTCACCATCACCTAAACGTGAAGAGTTGCGTTTATAGATTATTGCCAGTAAAATGAATTACTAGAAAATTTTAAAAATTGGCAATAGTAACCAAAAATAGTTAAATAAGCAAGGATAGATACAGAATAGAATAAACGAACAAAGAGTAAATTGGTATAATACATCCGGCATTTAATTCTAACTGGGAAACAAAACGCAACAACAACTTAAGAAAGTATTTTGATAGACATAGAGATAAAAACACTTCAAGCTTGTCAGTCTATACTAAAAGAAGTTCATCGCAAACTATTACCTATTCTCCATGTTTATCAATTAATTGGGGATGGAATAGTTTTGGATTATAAATATGGGGATGATAGATTTGTTAATTAGTGTGTTGGGATGATGGGTAATAGATTATGGAGGTGGTAGATTCCCTCAAAGTTGGCACATTACAAAGAAATAATCTGACATTAACCTATATATAACGGAGAACTCCATTTACGACCAAGAAAAAAACATAGACTACTAAAATATGGGAAATGTGTACTCACCTCCTATCAAGGCAAAGTCGTGTGTAAGATCTGATAACAAAATGATAGCACGTGACAGCTCCGAGATTTTGGCTGAAACTTTACCTGGTATTGTAGCGAAATTAGAAATTGGAAAAAGCAACAAAAAAAAAACAACAAAAAAAATTAAATTCAAATGTAATTTTTGTTAAAAAATGCATTACATGCTTTATTTTATTCATTTATTTTATTGTGTAAAATATGTTTTTTTTTAAAAAAAACTAATAGTATATTGATCTTGTAAGAAATGTCCCAATTTAAATTTTTCAGATAATCTAAAAATTACTAAATTTGATTTGATTGACTTTTAACTTTAAAATGGGCAAAAGAAAGGAAACATATTGTGATGACAGTTAGAGCTATGGTTATTGTAACAGTAAGGGTTATGGTTATTGTAACAGTAAACGTTAGAGGTATTGTGACAGTAATGGTTAGAGTTATTGATAAAGTTTCTTTTATGGTCCAGTCAATTTAAGATTACCCTTGCAGTTGGAGTTATTGTAACAGTAAGGTTAAGGCAATTTTACACAGTTGCTTTAATTGTTACTATCTGAGATGGGGTTATTGTTAATATTGGGGTTATTTTTACAGTTTGGTTTTTAGTTATGGAAACAGTTAACAGCTAGTTGTTACAGTTAGGGCAAAGGTTATGGTTAGGCTCATAGTTACAATTAGGGTTAGAGTTATTAATACAGAGAGGGTTGGGGTTATGGTTAGATTTTTAGTTATATCTCAACAGGAACTAAAGTTAGGTTATTTGCTGATGATTGTATAATCTATAGAACAATCAAGTCAGAACAAGATAGCAAAATTTTACAAAAAGACTTAGATGAATTAATAAAATGGGAAACTAACTGGAGTATGTCCTTCCACCCAGAAAAATTTCAACTGCTAAGAGTAATAAAGAAAAAGAAACAAATAAATTCAAAATATTTCATTCATGGAAAAGAACTAACCCAAACTAAAGATGCGAAATACTTAGGAGTCATAATAAATGAGAAACTATCTTGGAACCCCCATGTCAATGAAGTTATTAAAAAATCAAACAAAACCTTAGGCTTTATAAAAAGAAACTTTTACAAATGTAACAAAGATATAAAACTAAAATGCTACCTCACCCTGGTGAGACCTATACTAGAATATGCATCTTCTGTATGGGACCAATCCACCAAAGAAAATATTGATAAGTTAGAACAAATAAAAAAAAAGAGCTTCCAGATTCATTACTGGATAATATTCAAAACTGACAAGAGTAACACCTTTAGTTGAATCATTAAACCTTGAAACACTAGAGGATAGAAGAACCAAGAGTAAATTAGTAATTATACTAAGGCAATTAATTCTAATTTAGAAATACAACACAAAGATAACCTAATACAACCCTCAAATAGACATAAAGTTAAAAACACCTTTCTTATTCCATATGCAAGAACAAACACATACAAGTTTTCTTTCTTTCCATTCGGTATTCGGGCGTGGAATGGGTTGCCTGAAGAAACCAGGAAAGCCACCACTTTATCATCTTTTAAAACTCTAGTAAGAATACAGGACTAAACACAAACCATAGAAATACGTAGGACGCAATAATCTTCTGTACAGAAGGAGCGTCTGTAACATATAAGATAAGATAAGATATTGTAACAGTTAGGGTTAGAGTTATTGTTACATTTAATAAAAGTGTTATTAAGCAAATTATAATTCTTGTTACAGTTAAGTGGATCGCTATTCTTACAGTTAAGTTTATAGTCACAGTAAAGGTTACGGCTACTGTTTCAGTAAAATTTATTGACATTTAAGTTCACTTTTTAAAGTAAGCATTAATCTAAATATTAATTTCCTTGGTGATTTAATCGTGTCAAGTTTTTGAAGTTTGTCTGGTGTTATTTGTGACTGGTTGCTGAATGCCATTATCTGAACTTTTTAGAAACGAAATATTAAGTTTTTTGTTATGACCTTTAGCCTACTATACTCAAAGTCAACATACAGGTGCATTATAGTAAATATTGTCCAAATAATTAGGACGTGTACCTTTGATAAAGTTAACCTCACCTTTCTGGTCGTGGTTCTTGATGGTTTTGGTGGTGGCTGAGATGACGTCATCTATTTTACTTTTGTCGACTAGTTCAAATATTTGAGAGGTTAAAAAAGGAAATCGTTAGGGTATTGTTACAGGTATAAGTGTATTTTTAAAACAAATATTTGTTTTACGGAATTGAACGGCTTTTTAAAAAAATAGTAAATAAAATACAAGATTCAAAAACGAATGGTGTGATTAAAAAAATGAAAAAAGCTTTATCAATGAACAAATACTCTATATGTTTGTTATATTTTCTTAAAAACTTGTGCCCATTTTTTAAATTTTTCTTTTTTACAAACTTTAATTAGGTTTCCATTGTAGAGTGGGGTATTTATAACATTGTAATTTCGATACTTTTATTTATCGTATTTTCAGCCCTTTAAGACGCACATTTTCTTACCCAAATCTGGGGGGGGGGGATTTTGTGCGTCTTATACTTCGAATAGAAAGTACTTAATCGTAACCATTTTTCTCTCTAGATTAACTTTCATTTAAAATTGGGTGCGTTTCATATTCCGGAGAGTCGTATAGGGTGAAAATTACGTTATATATTGTTACAAATAAAGGCACTAACTAAAACATTAACTTATTTATTTGTCTATTAATAAAGCTTTAATTTATTGTTTTAAAAAAAGAACACGTTTGTGTATCTTGAGGGCATATACGCTTTTTTTTTATTAGTGTTTAATCCATTGAAAAATATTTTACAACTTGGAGTTATTGTAAATTGGCTTGTTTAGATGTGAGATCATAATTTTTAACTTTTAAGGAAGTTATTAAAATGCCAAATACTATTAAAAGGAATATGTGTAAACTTACACAATTTCCTTGACTTTTGTCTCATATTGTTGAATTCAATCTAACGTTACTCAATGACTTACATTTGAACTCAGGATTGGCTAAAATGACGTCTGCAAGGGCGATGATGTCACTGATAGCCTCGTGGAGATCACTTGTTTGTACGCCTTGTGAAATATATAGAGAAAATATTATTGGAAACGATCAACTATTGATAAATGAGATAGGTTATGGTTGAATAAAATAGTTCATTATGGATGAAATAGATTATGCGTGGTTGAGATAGTTTATTCATAGACGATGTATTTTATTGGTGTATGAGATATGTTATTGATTATAGATGGATAATATAGTTTATTTATGGAGACAATGAGCAATAAGATGTACAAGATAAGCCAAACAAGTTAAAGAAAAAAATGATGTAATTTTTTTAAATCTATAACAACGTCACTTCTTTTCGTAAACAGTTATATTGAAACACTTCATACATGAACATATAGAAGATAATATACAATATAATTAAAAGCCTAAGTAAATGAATCCGTAACTCTGAGGACATAGTACAACAGTCCATAGCAGTTAAAAAAGCGTGTGGTGTTACTAGCCATAAAATATTATATGACGTCACTGTTTGAGGTTATATTTTAATTTTGGAAAAGTGAAAGATGTAAAAAGAGGATTTTAGGATTTATAATTATAAATTACTTTGTGAACATTTCAGGAAATATAATATTTAGTATTTTTTCGAAACAAGGATAAGTTAACCCCTAGTTAATATATCGATTTTTTAATTTGAAATGGGAACTCATGTAATTACAAATATTTTTATGACAAAGTTTACTAACAAAGCGTTTGCAGTATTACAAAAACAATTACGTTAAATAGGTCTTATGTAACTGACTAATTTTATATCTTGGACATTAGCCTAACATGTCATCTCTAAGCTCTTTCACTAGTCACTAGATATTTTAGGTAAATTAGAATCCTTTTTTATCGGCAAAAAGTTGGCGCCATATCTTGAGAAAGTGATATAAAAGTCCGACGTCAATAGAAAATTTTCCCCTAGAGTCTTACATAGTTCTTCTTATACTCGTTTCCTTTATTTTTTAAATAGGGCCTTCTTTTTTAATCAGCAGGATATACACATACCCCATCGATATGTTGCCACTAAAAAAGAGAGACCTATACTAGAATATGCATCTTCTGTATGGGACCCATCCACCAAAGAAAATATTGATAAGTTAGAACAAATCCAAAAAAAGAGCTTCAAGATTCATTACTGGAGAATATTCAAAACTGACAAGAGTAACACCATTAGTTAAATCATTAAACCTTGAAACACTTGAGGATAGAAGAACCAAGAGTAAATTAGTAATTATAAATAAGGCTATTAATTCTAATTTAGAAATACAACACAAAGATAACTTAATACAACCTTCAGATAGACATAAAGATAAAAACACCTTTCTTATTCCATATGCAAGAACAAACACATACAAGTTTTCTTTCTTTCCGTCCGGTATTCGGGCGTGGAATGGGTTGCCTGAAGAAACCAGGAAAGCCAACACTTTATCATTATTTAAAACTCTAGTAAGAATACAGGACTAAACACAAACCATAGAAATACGTAGGACGCAATAATCTTCTGTACAGAAAGAGCGTCTGTAACATATAAGATAAGATAAGATATTACTTTTCATTCAAATACTGACCAATGGAATTTTACAATCTCGCCCCCTTTATTTAGTAAGAAATGAAATTGTTTAAGAATATATTTAAACTCCACGGACAAGTCGTTAAAATATTACCTTTTCCGATGTTTTCGATGGTTGTGTTCAATTTGATTTCCAATGAGACAACATCATCGTTAACTTGTCTCTGTAAACAAATAATAAGCTTAAATATTTTTGAAGTGCAAAGCCCTAACGTTAAACCTAATATACCCTAATCCATGCCAAAACCGTGTGGGTGTTGCAGGGAGGGGGTAATACAATTTAAATAATATCGGTAGATGCACGCTCCACTTGAGAACCGATGATCACGGGTTTGAATCGATGTGAAGGCAATGATTTGTTTCCTTTGCAAAGGGAGTCCACCCAAGTTTCAACGGCGGCTGGGTAATGCGTGGAACCCTCTTAACCTCGACCTTTGAATGCTTCGGAACTTGCCAACAGACTGGCATGGTCTGTGGACGCAATAATCCTCTGCATAGAAGGATCGTCTGTATAGATATTCAGGTCACACAACTGCTTTTAAAAAAATTGAAAGATATCATTAGAAAACGTTAAGATGCCACTCGGATAAAAACGGGTTTCTTAACAATCTGTTAAATATAAATAAACTCGGTGGTTAGTAAACTTGCAGAAACTTTATATAAAAAATGGGATGTAATTGTGGAAAATCATTTGTAATTCTATAAATCATGGAAATCAAGTTTTATTTTGGCATCTTTTATTTATGATTATGATGAAGACTCCCCATTAAAATTCGCCATCGAAAATTAATTAAAATATCTCAAATTTGACAACTATAATAGATAATGTATTATTGTAGGTCTATTCGCAATAATAGTCATAAGACATCCTGTAACAACATTTTTAAAAAAGATGGAACTGTTGAAACTAGTGAAGTGACAGAACGATAAAACTGACCTGGTCAAGTGGCACGGCCGCCACTAAAGAACAGAACAGCAAGAACAAGTGGAACATATTCTGTTGTTAGTCGTTGAAAAGCACGAAATTAGTTGCTGATAATTACGTTCTTGTGAGAGGCATGTCATGACAATGAGATTGGTCCAGAATTTATACTGTAGCTTGTGACGACAACAGTTCATTTCAAATTATCTATAAACTAATTGTCTTTGACAGTTCGTCGTTACAGCTCGTGATACTTACGTGATTACATGGTTATTCTGATTCTTCCATCGTGATACAAACACCTTTGGCACATTGTGAAAATACAGGGTGATCAGCTAAGTGTGGCATGTTTGGTGTTAGCTTGTACAGAGTCTGTGCCCATGGAGGTGTAGACGCTTAAAACTGCACGTATCTGACAGGTTTAAATGATTGTTTTCCTTCTCGATGTCTGTGGCCGATGTTATTTTTGATGCATACATTTTGAACGTTCTAATTATAGGGATTACTTAAGCCAAGTTTATTGCGACTTCTACTGCAATGCGTCTTCTTTTTAATAAATATATATCTTATATACATATTCTCATAATCGTTCGTTTTTATATTCGGTGTCTATATTAAATTTTTGTATGTATATTTAGTGTTTACAAATATAAATAGCATACTTATTTTAAGTCTAAGTTTAAGGACTATAGTCTAGTAAAGTTGTGACTATTAGCATAGATTTTGTATATACTCTCAAAGCAAAATGTGCAAATACAGCAATGACGTGTGAAAAACCCGACAGGGACTGAAGCAATGCCCCACATGTCCTACATCAAGTATGAAATGATGTACAAGCCAGAGCGCCAATAATGTACAGTAATCTACATTTAGAAGAAAGTCAGTAGCACTGAACATAAGGCTCTTCATAGGACTCCCCGGGAGACTCAGCTGCTATGTCTTTCCACAAGGGAACCTAATTCCTAGCCCACCAACACCCGAACAGTCTTCTCTGAGAATGCTTCCAGGTCATCCAAGAACACGTTAAAGATGCCTCAAACTAAAATTAACCTCACAAAGGGTTTGAGTTTCCTACTTCGACTCGGTGCAACATCGTCACCACCGTAACTCAGCATACAAATCTGACGTCCGCTAAGTTTGTCCCGGTACCTTTTGCCAATCCGTATTGGCGGCTGGATAGCGAAGTCATTAGTGCGCTGGTTCTGAAAGCTTAATGTCGTTTAATCTAACCCACGCTAAGCCACAATGAAATATTGACTTATGACTATTGCTAGAAAAGTCCAATGCTGACTTCGAGAGAAGATGGGCGCCTCCAAGTATACCAAGCCCCGAGAAAGTTCTCAAGGAAAGATTTGAATCCCTTACGACCACGAGGTAATGGGAAAGATAAAATAAAAATATGTAAAAACTGGCAATACAGGCCCTAAACAGTACCACTCACTAGAGGCTAGTCAGGGGGGACAGAGTGGTCGCTTTGGAGATCCCGGTCCTCAACAAACGGGTACTTTTGTTTTCATCATCGACATTATATCTGATTCTCAGTCTAGCCAGGGCCTAACTAATACTCCAAATGGGCGCAAAATTCATTTTATGGACCTGCGGAAAAACGTTCAGAAAAAAAATTATTTTAAAAAACATATCATGAAAATGATCCCAGTAATATTTTATCAAAAAGTGTATGTATTACATTATCCTTTTAGATAATATACGATTCACAAATATCTATACTAATAAAAGGCAAAGCCCTGACAAACTCACTCATCACCAATTCTTCAACTTCCCGTGTAGGTAGAAGGATAAAACATTGAGAAGTCGTTGAGCACACTCCCGCGATAGCAACAGGCTAAAAAAAAATACATTATCACGCATTTCGGGCCGGGGGCACATATATAGTTTTGTCTTATAAAAAGCTATATAAAAATTAGTGTAAACTTTGGCTACTGTTTAAAATCGATGGATCTTGACCAAAGTTTGTACCAAAAACAAACTTGAAGACCACTTTTAACATTCTATAGGGCAATTAATTATTAATCCCCATTCCGATTTAAGACGTGGCCAGAAACATTTCTCTTCCTAAAATATATATAGTTTTTATTACCAATTATATTTTACTCATTTGACCATCGCTGAAAAATATATTCATTATGATCCAGATTGAAATCAATGGGTGTTTTTAACTTTACATGATCTTACAACATTTGGGCCTGGAGGCCCTTAATGTCATTTTTTTCGTATGTAAGCTGTATCAATATTATTGTATTCATCCGAATACCTCTATAGGACACTAAATTCCTAATGTCATTCCTTAGTGCCGAGACCCTAAATCTTTTTTGTAAGCTTTTAATACATTTTCCCCGATGACATATTTTAAAAATTTGACAAATATTGAGACATATTTCCATCATGATCAAGAATGAAATTTTTTTCAGGCCTATCAATTTAACATATTGCACTGTTTTGCCCAGGGCCGTGTAATTTATTTCAAATTTAATTTTAAATGACCTTGAAACAACATGACTAATAGATATATTCATCAAGATCAAGCTAGAAATTAACATTTTTTTTAAAAAATTTTAATCTTACAGTAATTTGGCCAAGGGGCTATAAAAGTCGTTTTTGTATATAAGCTGTATAAATATTATTTACTCACAGATCGACATTAAATTAAAAAAGTTCTTGCTTACACTCTCGGGTTCTGGCTAAATGGAGAGTTTCGTGATCAAACTTGGGGCATACGATTTTGTAGGACACACATTGAGATTTTATAAGACAAAAGATGTTCGAAATTTAACAGGTTTTTCTAAATTCTACCTGTAAATGATTTCAAGTTTGACAACACTTTTGACAAAGTTCACCATGTTAAACATATCCTTTTATGACCCCATCTTCACGAGATTTATTGGGCGGTTTCCCTGCTCTAACCGACACCGATGAAAGTACTTATGTCGTTGGTATGACGTAAATGTCTTTCGCCAAATTGAACCATTGCAACCATCTTTATACCTCTAGTCCCATCTTCCAGAAATTTGGTACGCTTTCTTTTTTCAAAACTAACTAAAATCCTTCTTTTCCACTGCAGCACACAGGTATTTCGTAAATAATAAAGAAAAATTCTGTTTAAACCCAGGCAGCAGCGGGTTATTCTGTCTACGGTGCCAGTTGTGTATGGGCAAATACAATTTTTTAAATTTATAAAATTGATGTCCTTAAACCTTCCCGTTTAATCAACTTTAGCTATAATATAGCACTGTAAGTCTTATTTGGCACCCCTGTTTCTCAGTGCCCGATTATATATTTTTACCCCCCCCCCTCCACTTCCCCACATTATTACCAATCGGACCAGCGCACAGCACAAGCGGGTTAAACTGTAAACTTGATAAACGAGCGGTGGTAGGTTCAAATCAAACAACTACACAAGACCTATTAGCAACGGAGAGAAAATTCATAGAAACTGGTTGGTATAATCTGTAGCAAAAATTCAGTTTTTTAAATCCTTTATATTAACTTGTGGTTTCTGAGCAATGCGACCGACCATGCGACCGTGCCGAAAAAACTTTGGATCGATTTTTAAACCGCTTTCTCGTAAGCCAGCGAGCTGAAATTTTGCAGGCAGACTTATGCCAATGATAAAAATGGTGTATCAAAATTTCAAATCGATCGAATGGACAGTAATTGAATTATTGAATTTTTAAATTATTTTATTTATCTCTTTATATCATTTTTGAGATAGAGTGTTATGGTGCTTAATATGTTCAACAACCTTTCATGTCGCACAATGAGGTGCGCATTACATTGACATTAATTTCTTAAAATATATTCACGATCGGTGCGCATTATATTAAACCCATTTTACGAGACATAACTAGAATTTTATATTCTCGGATTGTTTTGCCCTGCGTATTATAATGAACATCCTTATAGTTATGTCTCGTATATAAAGTATTTATAGTGAAAAACTTAGTTTTTACGGGGTTTTGGGGTTTTTATTTATATTTTATTAAATTATTTTCAAAGGCTATTACTTACTAATGCCTCATCAGGAAAAAATGTTTATTGACATTGGCAGCATATACTATATAGAATCTAGATCTACCTTAAAAATCAGGAAACATTTTTGAGCACAAAATTTAGGGATTCAATGGATTATTTTGTTTTAATACTTCGCAAACAATAGATCGTAATTCTCAAAGATTTGGAATGCAGAAACAGAGCATTCGACGCTGTTTTCAAAGTGTATTTCCCTTAGTCATAATTTTAGGTAAAAGATGCTTGGGATTTAGAAATAGCAATACAAATTAAATGAACATGACAATTGAATATTTTTTAAACATAGTACAACTATAAGTATGATACCACCCTATAATGGAGGAGTGTGTAAGGAGGGCTTTTAATAAGCAACATTCTTTAAAAATCACACTCTGAACAAGACCACTCAAAATGATAGATCAGGTGTTTGTTCTCTATTAAATAGAGATTTATTTATCAGTACTATTATTGCCATTATTTATAAGTATTATAACGATTTAAAGTTTTCAAAGTTATACAAAGAAATGAGTTATGCTTCAAACTTTAGCATTTCTCTAAGAATTATTTACGTAATTTTTCCAAGCTAAAAAATAATCAAGTACAAGATCTCAAATAAGATTGTCAGACCTCACCATATTAGTAAACGAGTAATAACTCAGTAACAGCTTAGATGTTTCTAAATTAAATAGAGAATTCTCTTAATTAAAATTTCGTTTTAAAATAAATTATATAAATTCTACTCATATTATCTGAGGGGGCGGGAGGAGGGGGGTTTTACGATGATTTTTTAAAGTAAAAATTGTTCACAAGTATGTATGTTAATTATGTTAAAATACAGTTTTCTTGTTGTGGACGTTCGATTAAAGATATATACAATTACACAGGGACGTAATTATTTTCTTATGCACTGATTGGTTCAAAGGCAAAATCCGGACCTGGTCTAAGATCCGTACAGCGATTGTAATTTATATTTGATTGACGAGCACCTAACATCATTTGATTAGGTATCTTACCGTGTTATTTCTAGAACTTAATAATTTCTGGCTGTAGTGTATGGCTATGAAGTTATAGAAGTAGTTTATGAATATTTTATCAAAAAGTTATAAGAGTAGTTTATGAATATTTTATCAACAAGTTATAGAATTAGTTTATGAATATTTTATCCAAAAGTTATAGAAGTAGTTTATGAATATTTTATCAAAGAGTTATTGAAGTAGAATATGACTGTATTATCAATAACTCATAGATGTATGGTGTATGAATATATTATCAACGAGTTATGGAAGTAGAGTATGACGAAATTATCAATGACTTACAGAAGTAATGACTATATTGTCAAACAGACTTAAATAGAACTCCACTTGGTTTACGGTCTGAAAGTATATTCAAATGTAAAACTCACACTTTAGTGGCGGCCCCCACTATCGAACATGTAAAATACATGT
This sequence comes from Radix auricularia, assembly GCA_002072015.1. Classification (NCBI taxonomy): domain Eukaryota; kingdom Metazoa; phylum Mollusca; class Gastropoda; family Lymnaeidae; genus Radix; species Radix auricularia. The sequence goes on from MUZC01002248.1 coordinate 19,526, forward strand.
ACATTTCATCTGGTGTGAGATATTCAGCTTGGCAACTTTGGATGTCTGCAAGTGATGACTTACTCAGGAACTGTTTAAGATCTCCAGGATTAGCTCTAGATTTTATACTGTCTGTAGAAACGGAAACTGTTACACAGTATAATTATACAAACTAATTGAGTTTCTCACCGTCTAGCTACGTGAATACAAGACCGTGATTGGATCACAAGGAAATGTCAAGACCTGCACTTAGTTACCGACACCTCTGTGACGTCGCACTGGCACCCTTTGAATGGCTTTTTTGCACCTGTGTCACGTGCGTAACAGTTGACATGTTTCAAACATGTTTAGAGAATGGATATATTGTCCCAGGTTCGTGACCAGAATGCTATTTTTAGTTCCTAGAGATAAAATCAGAATGAAATAAAATTGTGTTTTTTGCATGTTTGACAAACTGCGATATGCAATATTGGCTGACCAGACAAAACGACGAGAGAAAAGACGATACAGTGACCCAACGACAGCATGTTCACCGTCAATGGTGCCTTGTATATAATAAAGTTAATTTCAATTTAAAGATATTTTCCATTCCATTATTCGGTTATGAGAGTTGCGTATGATAAAATTAAGATTATTGTAATAATAAATTGAATTATTTTACTTATCCTTTTAATTATACAGAATTACCACGCCTTCATTTAGGGCGTATTTAATGCCATTAAAAATTTACATCACCTTTGAAATGTTAATAAAATGAAATGTACTTTTTTTACGAAATATAACATTTTTAATGATAGTATTCGGTAATTGTTTTAATAAAGTTATACTTAAGGACAATAATTTTACTAAGTCATGTTTTATTTTACAGTGCAGTACGTGCACATTTGTATGACCATGAAACAAGATCTCATGGAGACAAAGTAGTTCACTGTAAAGACCCCTAATGAAGCCTCCATGACTGGGTCACATTGAACATGGACTAGTGGTATCAGACTCAATAGCTTTAATAGCTCAAGGGGCAAAACAAACAAAAAACACTCTGCAGTCTTATTTTTTTTTAACACAATCCAAATTCGAACTATTTTTTACCAAAAAAAAACCCGTAGAATTAAAGGTTTTTTTTTAATATAAAAAAAAATCATGTTACTGTTTTCTGTTTAACCATTACATTGGTGATTACATTATATTTAACTTTAGCGGGTCTTGATGAAATTTCCCAAAGCAATTTGCCTTATTTAGATTGAGAGACTTTTAGGTAGACTTTACAGAATTATAAGAAAGTAATAACCATTTTAGATCATCAATCTTATGTATAAAAAGCACGGACTTAGTAAAATAATGTTAAATTGTAATGTTATTGAAACAATTATCAAAAATTCTCAGTCAAAATTGTAAGTAAGTTAAAAAAAAAAGGTCATATAATTATAATTACATAACAAAAGTGGACATAAATGTAATGTTATTTGTTACACCTTTGAATGAAGTAATGGTTATGGTGTATAATTAAAAGAATAGGTAAAATAAAAATAATTTAATGGCATTAGCGTAGGTAGAACAGGGGAAAGGGGTGCAAATTTAAGGTGTGTCCTAATTTTTTGGACATTAAATATTAAATATATATCGCCACCGGTTAAAATGCAGGGGTCCCCAAAGAGGCAAAGCCACCAGACCCACAAATTCCAAGCTATCGAGGCCCCTCAAAATGGCCCCGGACAAAACGGACCCGATTAAACGGCCCTATATGAATGTTTAACATTTTTTAAAGCAAAAAATCTGCATTAATTTTTTTTTAATCTCCTTTTACCATTTTTACAATTAAAAAGAGTGGTAAAATTGTAAAAATATTTCTTGTAATGATATTATATTATTTCTGATCTTGTGACTTGGTACCTAATCGAGCTTTTAAATTCATTCTTTTCATGTCATTATTATTTTTTCTTGTGAGCTAAACCTGGCACTGAATTGGGGATTAAAAATAGGAATATAATATTTTACTGTAATTTTTGTTATTAGTCCATCTATTAGTTCAGGACCATTTTTTCAGGGAACAACACTGTTTAATTGGTTATTACATGTTAATATAATCATACGCAAGTCTGATAAAGTAATACCATGTTTCTCCAACTACCTTAAAAATGTGATTAAACTTTATTGTATATTAATTAATTACGGTGAGCATGTTGTTGTTTTGTCACACTTGTCGTTATGTCACTTGTCATTTTGTCAATGGTCGTTCTGTCATTGAACTGAAATATTGCTGTTGGCTTCAATTGCGTTTGACGGGATCTAATATGTGCTTATTTGTGTACATATAAAATTTTAGAAAATGGTAGCATTTACAGCCAAGGGAGAAAAAAAGACATTTGGTCCTGATTGTTCGATAATGCAATTTATTCATTGACATTAAAAGCTAATGAGAATGAACCACTATAACACATAATTGTATTATTCAGCAATCTATGAGTTTAGTTATTTTTCGCCCGGCGGAAGGGGCTGACCTTTACGAGGTCCCCGGAAAGAAGTAGGGTATGCGAAACCCGAAACCACCAGTACCGACCTGGAGGGTCGAAGTCCGGTTAGGGCTAGGTAGGGAGTTAGACAGATGATTGTGGTCGCTGTACGGAACTTAGACGGAGACAACCATGGTGGAGAATGCCCCAGTCGAAGATGAAAGCCATTGTACACGTTGAGGGTTGGGTCATCCGAAGCGACCGTTTCGTCCCCCTTTAGTTATATCAGAGAGAGAGGCACTGTTTAGGGCCAGGTTGGCCAGTAAAATGCCAAAAGAAGTGTCGTGAAGAATTAAGTCGGACGTCAGCTCTGATGAAACCTTCCCATAAGGGGTGCCCTTACCCAACACTATGTGGTTGGTTACTGCGGTTGCTCGCACCCCCTGTGAAGGCTGCAGTGATGCTTCCCCCTATCTTGTGACTGTCCCAGATCGTTAGACCCGTTATATGTGCCGTGGTGGCGCCGCATCAATGGCGGGTCGAAGTAGGATAAATCCGCAACCTTCCTTCTGGGAGGTAGCCTCCTTGAGAGGCAGGCAGGTGAGCTTCAAGCGAACCGAACCCTGTCCAGGCAGCCCCCTCAGGAGACCTGATCGGGGAAGCCCCCGACGGTTAACTCCTCTTGGTGGAGAGGTAAGAGTTGACGTAGGATTCCCTGAAGGGACGTATAAGAGTTTTATTGTCTCAAGGCCATTGATGCCGTCTTAGATGTCAAATGTTTAGTTATTTATCGATGAGGTAAAAGTTTTCATCAAAACTAAAATGATAACTACATCTAGGTACACATTAATTCGTTATCAGTTAAAAATCAAATTTTGTTTTATTTAAAAATATCTGATTGTTAACAACTAAATGAATTTTTCTTCTATCTGTTATGTTTATGGTACAAAAGGTATCGAAAGATAAGGCTTTATAAAAATATTAAGTTATTATTGTTATTTAAATTTGGATTACTTGACCCTATTTTATTCTTATTTTTGTGCGTTTGATGTTTAATTGTAATATTTGTTAGAAAAAAAGTTTCTGCTGTATTGCATAATTACTTGTTTTATGTGCAATTTTTCTTTCACAGAAACTAAGAAAGACTAAGTTGATCATTTTCTATCTTCAATTGGTATTTTAAAAGTTATAGTCTCATCAAGTTATACAAACTTCATGAAACAAAAATGTGTGCATTGATAATGCTGAACATATTTTGAAATTTTTGGGAAGCTGAAAATTTCTTTAACACAATGAACCCATAGGCTCTCCAGGACAGCAAAGTAACGTGGGTATTTTCCAACCGGGGCAGTGGTCCCCCTTAACCCCCTCTCACTACGCCACTGCCCCGGGATATATAACCAAAGTCTTGATTACTTTTGGAACTTTTTTGAAATAAAAAATATTTTTTTTAATTGATGTCTAAATCTAAATGTACCGAAAGTTTTCAGTGTGTACAAAGATATTTTATATCTGAATATATTTTCCTCAACCACTCTGCGTCGTGTGTTATTGAAGAGACTCGGTCTGAGCTGTCGTCACTGTCAACTCTTACTTGACCTATCTGCTGCTTCGACACTCTTAATTGTTGTAGTCTTGATCTATTACCATTTTAGCGGATCGTTTAAATTACATATAATTTTTTTTTAAATATTTCATTGCGTGAGGTCATTGTTTAAAAATAAGGATGAATGGCCACTGAGACGAGTTTGTTTCCCTGATTATATCATGTTCTGGTCATATCATGTTCTGGTCATATCATGTTCTGGTCATATCATGTTCTGGTCATATCATGTTCTGGTCATATCATGTTCTGTTCATATCATGTTCTGGTCATATCATATTCTGGTCATATCATGTTCTGGCTATATCATGTTATGGTCATATCATGTTCTGGTCATATCATGTTCTTGCTATATCATGTTATGGTCATATCATGATATGGTCATATCATGTTCTGGTCATATCATGTTCTGGCCATATTATGTTCTGGTCATATCATGTTCTGGCCATATTATGTTCTGGTCATATCATGTTCTTGCTATATCATGTTCTGGTCATATCATGTTCTGGCCATATTATGTTCTGGCCATATTATGTTCTGGTCATTACATGTTCTGATCATAACATGTTCTGGTCATTACATGTTCTTAGTGGTTAAATTATTTTACCATCTTTGAAAGTGGAAGAACAATTTTAACAAAAATTTCTGTTTACAATACATTTTTTATCACACATGCCTGGAGAATTCTACATTTTTCCGCATTTTCCCCTACAAGATGCCGTCTCTGGAACGTCACTGAGATGTTGTAGATCAAATAATCCAGGGTTGGTACCAAAGTTAGAGATTAACAAAATATCTTTCTGTCTCACTGAAATAAAAGTTTTTCTGCTGAGAATTGTGATAGAAAACAACAACAGAGGATTGCTATTAGTGGCGAGGATCAAGGCGGTAGATGACTTCACAGCGAGGAATGCGGTAATTTTAACTCAGAAAAATTTGTTTTCTGACAGTCATTATGAACAAATATTGGCTTGAGTTTTATAACCTACTCAAACATGACTGATTGCTGCAGGTCAACATTCAATCATAAAAAAAGGATTAATAATTTTCCACATCAATATTCTTGTTTTAAAAAATTAGTTTGCTCTTTATTTTTCCTTAAATAAGACAATGATGAATATAAAACAATCGGAAATCGCTTTGCTTGGATATCTTTCGACATTAGCAACATGAACACGTCAATTTAAACAATTTTAAAAATTGTATCATTAATAACGTGTATTTCCTATCTCGGTAACAAGTTTTGTTAAAGATTTCTGCAACAAAATATGAGGTGACGTCCATAAAAATTATGGAAAGTCAAAGTCGACTCTAGAATTCAATTCAGCTTTTTAGTGCAAGAAAGAGCCAGGGTCTGTTGAAGCATTCATAGCATGATATCGGACCAAGAGATGAGATCATAGAATGAGAACAAAGGTAGGAATCATGGGATGGGACAAGGGCTGGGCCGTCTTAACGCAAAGGCCCGGGGGCCCACGAACATATGTTTATTTATCTGTATTATGTAAAAACAATATTCCAGCGGGTTAGATGTCCAACACTATTTCTTTTCCCGGGGGCCCAAAATGGTGTAAAGACCGCTCTTGATAAGGGAATATGATCATGGGAATGGAAAGGGATAATGGCATTTGATCATGAGTTAGGATCATGGAATGGAATCATGGAATGGGATCATGTGATGGGATAATGAGATGGGATCATGAAGTTCCTACTTCTTATATTTCGTAAAGTCCCTGATATTTATGATTTCTATAATTATGATGATGTGTAGGTGCAGGGCCGGGCATTACTGATATCTGATATCTAAACCACAGTTAACACATCTGACACTCAAGTAAATCAAGAAATAACAAGTACAAATACAGACTGTCGAAATGACTAATGTGCAGCATGATTTAAGAAATTATAATAAAAGGTGTACAACATTAAAAATGACTAATGTACCACATGAATCTATAAATGACAAGTAAAATGTAAATACTGTCAAATACTTCAAATTAAAATATTTCACTAGCTTCCAGACACCCTGCCTCGAAACCGTGCAACACCAGTGATGACACAAGGGGTGTAGACAAAGGGGTACGCGGTACACAGTTGATGAATGACAGTTGTGTTTACAATCTAATAAGTCTTTATCGTGATGCAAATGTCAACAAGACTTTCAACTTTAACATATTAGATTTCCTGATCAGCAGAACTCCATAGGAGCATTTGAAGAACGGCCATGACCTTGCAAGTGGTTTAGAATATAATGGTGAAGTCGTTAATGAAGGACGACATTTAAACTGCAAAGATAGTGGAGATGTCAACAATTCAAATGATACTATCACAGGTCACGTGGTTATATATAAATTGACATCAAGTTATGCGAGTTTAGAAATTAACGTTTTTGCCCACAATGCACTAGACAGTACATCATTGGATGATGCAGATACGACAGGGAACTACGAATTGACGATGTTACACGACACCATGACAACAACAGATAAAAATAGTTTTTTGATAGAAGTTGATATATCCAGCAGTTCAATCAAAGAAATAATACAATTTCAATTTTTTTGGATCTAATAGGGAATAGATGACGGAAGAATTGGGAAAGAACGCAACTCCTGGTAGTTTTTTAGCAAATTGGGACTTCAGCACAACTGTCAGGTCTACAGCCGGTTTATTCAAATCTGTTCAGATAAATGACGTCACTTTGGCCAAATGGACCAGGTCTGGTTGTGAACATCTAGTTTCTTTGTGTACATATTGCAACACGTCAAACTGGTTTGTTTACCGTTCAGACGGCGTATGTAGGAGGTTGTATATTTATGACATCGCCATGACTATAGATAACATTAACATGGACTTTGATGACATGAACAAAATGTCGCATTACATGATTTTGTTTTTAAAAGATAGCTTTGATTATGACGCATTTTGATGATGCCAAGAACCGCTGTAGCTTGGCTAGCTTTACAGAGGCGTTTTATCAAGTCGAAATTAAACTAAAACATCATTTAAATGATTGTTTTGAAAGCTATAACACTTTCAGTCATCTGCTTTGGTCATTAGGGCTTAATAATAATAATAATAATAATAATAATAATAATAATAATAAACCTGTCTGTTTGGCTCAAGTAACTTTTCTACGGCCAGTATGTGCAGTTGAGACGAAGAAGGCAGTAAGTCAAGGTATGAAATCTGGGTCTTTAAAGCCGAATTTTCTTGAGTTACCCATTCATTTTTAGAGTTTAATTAGTCTTTTGCCACATGTTTGTGTTTTTTACTTGCAATATCTTTTTGAAAAATTCACAGTTAAGATTTGAAGCAGTTTTAGAAACGTTGTGTGTGACGCTATATAAAAAATTTCTTCAATACAGATTGTTCAATGTTGCGCCTGTTTTTAGCCAATCCTTCATTCATGTCACAAAAACATTATATCTTGCCTCACACCTGGTGCTTTATTTTTCATGTGATCTGATTGGATGTTGTACTTTATTAAATAAAAAATTAAACATTGTTGGTATCAAGTATAGAATGGGAAACTTGTCTCTCTTGGGTAAACAAAATCAATTAAGACCTCAGTTTTTCAGCATCTGTCATGTTTGAAACAGCTCATGAAACCAATGTGTTATACACTAAAAGTTATGGATTATATGATAGAAGAATTTTTAAAAAAGTGAATTTTAAATCGATGTAATAAATAATCTCTATGCCCAACTTTTAAAGCAATTCATGTTAACGAATATTTACTGCTTTCCACTTTTCTGCCTGTTGGGTAGAAACTTTCTTTTCAATTTGTTAAGTTCTAATATGTTAAATAAAGTTTTTCTCTGTTTTAAAGCCAACTATGTATTGTTATAAATACGAAATAAAAAGTAATAAAATTAGTGTTTTTTCCTCTTCAGTGATTAATTGAGTCTACATAGTTTAATATTCTCTTATAGATGAATAGAAATAATATATTCTTTACTATTTTATCTACCACAATATGAAGGTGATGAATTGATCCATCCATTAACAGGAATGAAAAGTAAGCAGATCAAAAAGAAATTTCTTAATACTACATACAAGTGTTGGAAAGCCAAAATTGCATATGATGTTTATTTCTTTGACAATAAAATAAAGGCTTCCATTAGGCATTCAGAATTCAACTTCTATGATGTCTACGGAGGGGTAATTTTCAGCAGTTCCGTTCAGACAATGAATGCCATTAGCCGTTTATCCCACACATAAACCCCATAAATTGATTCCAAAACACCCTCGCTTCACCCGTCCTGTAGGTAGGAAACAATAAGTATGTATTCAAATACGTAAAATATATGAGCAATACAGAGAGTGTTTGAGGAGAAAGATAAAAAGAGAGTGTGAGGAGAGAGATAAAGAGAGAATGTGAGGAGAGATATACAGAGAGACAGTGTGCGGAGAGAGATAAAGAGGGAGTGTGAGGAGAGAGATAAAGAGAGAGTGTGAGGAGAGAGATAAAGAGAGAGTGTGAGGAGAGATATACAGATGGAGAGTGTGAGTAGTGCAATTTAAGAGAGAGTGTGAGGAGTGAGTTTTAAGAGAGAGAGAGTGAGTGTAGAGAAACGGAGAGTTAAAATATAATCGATAAATAATGGAGAACAAAGTTAGTGGGAAATAAGTAAGTAATTTCGATTGAAGAGAGTGAGTGATACGTTCTGAGAAAGATTGTGGTTGGTATATTTGTTACAGTACTTCACGTTGTTGTGTAGTCAGGAATGTTTCTAAGGATTGATTACAAAATGTCCATCAATAATTGAAATGATTGTGTAAGAATCCAAACCAAAGCGCGTACAGATTGATGTTTATCATTAGAAAGACATAACACGTCATGGCTCACCAACACTTTCCAGAAACTTCTCTCTCTGGCTTGGATCAAAACTAATTTGGTCTTCACCTGAAAGAAAGTTAATAAAATTATACTTTAACTCTAAACCGGGTTAGCTAAAATCTCAACCGAGTTAAGTTAACACTAAATTTGAGCTGTTTGAAATCGTGACCCGTCAAAATGGCCAAGGACAAATTGTTTACATTTCTTTTCTGTAATTTTTAAATATTTTTTTATTTTTTATTTACTCTATTTACATTATCAATTTTTGTCAACTTTTTTATCCTTGAAGAAGTGGTCAAATTGTACATTTATTGTTTGTGATGTTATTGCATTATTTCTTCTCAACAAGCAACCGTGACTTGGTATCATATCGAGTAAGGCTATTAAATTCTTACTTGTGGTGATGTCATTTTTATTGTATTTTGTGAACTAAACCGTCACTGAATCGTTAAGTAACACTATTTACATAATATTTGATGGTGTTTTTGCTTATTAGTCTATCTGTTAGTTCGAAACCAAAGAAAAGAACGGCAAAAAATAATAATTTTGTTTTAAAATTATTTCATCTGTTAATTGAACCCAGGACTTTCCGCATGCAAGGCTGACGTGAAAACCACTACGCTGCAAATCATATACTATTGAGTGAAAGAACAACGCAACTGAACGCAAGAAGTATTGTTACTACAATCCCCACATTTATTATTTTTTTATATATATTTTGATCCGACTCCGATTGCCCACCGTGATCCTTCGACCTAGCAGGAGCCATTCGTCCTGCTCATTTGCTCATGGTCGTTTTTGTGAATGATATATGTTGGTTATACATTTATATATGATTTCAACAAAAAACATGATTTTATCATATCTTTTGTATTTTTCGCATAGGACTTAAAATTTTCTTCAAATGGATGTTAGATTCTTTCAAACTCACCAAGAATTTGGAGGCTGTCCAAAATTGCTTGTCCAGTAGCCTTGACCGCAGCTGCAGCTTTGTAAACTTTCTCATCGTCATCTGAGCAAAATGTAAGGAAAAATATGGAGGCTATGGACAATAGAAAGACTATTTGCCATTTGCAAGTATGAGCCATATGGAGACTATGGGTCATATGATGACTACGGATCATAATGGAAATTCTGGGCGATATAGAGTTTTATGAAACATGAATAAAATGAAAAATATTGACTTTACAAGCTATTTTAAGGTCATATTAAATGAAAAAATTATAGAAAATTTGTGTTCACTGACAATATGGGTCAAAAGGGATGTGAAACAGAAAAAAGATTGACACATTTTGATTAAAGTTTTAGAATCGTTACAATTCAGTAAATTTTCTGCAAATCTAAGTAAATTCGTTAATTTAGTTTAGGACAAACAACACTAGTTAACGAAACACAAGTTCAAGTTGATAAGCTAGTATACCACAAAGAAAATAAATTTGTTTACCTTGTAACAACGTGAATTTGTTAAGTTAGTACATTACAGAGAAAAAGTGTTTACCTGCTAACGAGGTGAAGCTGTTGGCCAGATCTGACAACATAGTGATGGCACGTGACAACTCCCACATTTTGGCCGATAGTTTACCTGGCAACAAGTCAAACAATGAAAAGCAAAATATAAATTATTCTATAAGAATAGGTAAGATGACACATTTGGTAATATGATAGGTGAACATCTTTCTATCGTCTAGTTTTCATGAACACAAATTCAGTTCTCCAACGTTTGATTTAGCGTTTAATTCATTTATAATTCCGATCAATAATTTGTGTCAAGGGAGATAATATTTGTTCCAGAAGAAACAAACAGTACGAGCAATAATAATTACAGTCAATCTTGAGGATTTTGAAAGAATAAAACGTAATGAGCTTATCTGTCTTGCAATGGTAATTGATGTTATATACTTGTTAAACTCATCTGTCATGTCATAGCTTTTGATGATAAAACATTGTTAACCTCGCCTGTCTTGACGTGGTAATTGATGTTATACACTTGTTAAACTCATCTGTCATGTCTTAGCTTTTGATGGTATAAAATTGTTAAACTCACCTGTCTTGCTGTGGTTCTTTATGGTATAAAATTGTTAAACTCACCTGTCTGGCTGTGGTTCTTGATAGTTTTACTTGTGGCTGAGATGACGTCATTAACTTGATTTTTATCAGCTTGGAAAGATTGTGAATGTTTTAAATAAAACTTGTGGATTGATTAAACAAACGTGTACAAAATGTAAATTGAATATATGGGTTGATTTAACGAAATGAGTACATCGTTTAAATAAAACTTGTACACCTTGTAGTAAACCTACCGTTGCCTCCAGGATTGGCTATGATGGCGTCAACTAGACCAATGATGTCAGCAATGGCTTTATTTAGGTCACTGGTCTTTACGCCTGACAAAATTTGTAATAAATAATTTGATTGCTGTTTGACATGGTAAGTCATAGACACGTTGGATGTAATTGTGTAATAAAATAAGTCATTAAGTCATAATTACTTTGATTGTTGTTGTGTAGCAAGGTAAGTCAAAGATACGTTGCTTGTGGTTGGCTTACAAGATAAGTCAATGATAAGTTGATTATCATATTGTTACTAGATTGTGCCAGGCGCCGTGGCGCCTGCGGCGCCCCCTTTTTATTGAGCGCCTACGGTGCCAACCTTTTTTTTAAAGACCAACTAACTTGTCCTTTTTTGATAAATACGAATTATTAAACTTTATGAAATGTACGCAAAGTATTTATTTAATAATAATAATAGGGGTTGTATTTTGCGTACCGATGCACACCAAACAATGACGTCATCATATTAAATATTTTTACAGCGCTCATCAACACACGATTTTTCAACTAAACTAACTGCTGTAGACTGTCGTACATCGCTCCTCAGCGTTACGTTACAAACATACAGAACCACACCACTGGGTGTTTATATATATTAATAAGATTCGAATTGAGATTTCCCAGTACTAACAAATCCTTTTACGTTATAGAGGTACTGGAAATGTCTATTTCAAGTTGAAGTGGAAGCAGATAGCATTTGTACAACAAATTAATTGATCATAAATAAACAATTACATCAGTTGAAGATCCTATCAAATATGATAGTTTAAAAAAAATAGTTTTAAGAAATGTTTAAAGTCAAAAACAAAACTCTCTTACAACGTAAACTTTTATTGCACAGAACACCCGAATTAAAATCTGTCCATTTAGAAATCATTATGAATATCTCCGTATGAAGTTTTAAGGTAAAGTTTATTGTGTCTGTTGTTCTTTAATTAATTCTTTAAGAATTTGTGCCATGAAATATTTGTTACATTAGCTGTGAGTAGATATCTAGATCATTTGCGTTAATTGAGAGATCAATTCCTTGAGTTACCAACATCTAGAATACAATTATGTGATGTAAATAACGCAAGAGACGTTAAAATTTGTAAGGAATAATAAATAAACAAACACAACCACAATAACACTAGTAACAATGATAGATTTATGAACTTACCTTGGTTGAGTTTAGCGATTGTTTCCTTTAAATTGTTTGACAACAATTTAAAGTCATCCGCATCTCTTCTCTGTAAACAAAAATAAATTTGGCATGTAAACAATTATTGTTTCAATTGTGACGTTTGTATCACAACATAAGAAATTGTATTTTAGGAATGGGCACATTTGATAAATTGATACACCCCATATTTGATGTGATGTTCTGACAGTTAGTTAATGGGTTTATTTAATCTGATTTGATCTTATTACCTTATCTCTTTTTTAAACTAATCGTATAGGTAACAATGGCCAAAGAGTGGTCATCTTCTGATTGCTTGTTTATTAAAATTGTAGGGCATAAATTAGTAATTTTCTGACAATTTATAATATGATTAAAACTAATAAAACATTTTACACATCGTAATATCAAATTCCACAGTTAAAATTACACAAACATAGACGGAAAATCATTGAAACATACATGTTCATGATAAATAAGAAATAAAAACTGGAATGAGTATTCAAAAGCAATTTCCAACAAAGAATTTCATGTTTTCTATTAAACGTAAATCACTCTGGATTACATTAAAAGTCATTTCTAATCAATAATTCTGAAAGTAAACAAAACAATTGCTTTCTACAAATTGGTTGTTGTTGTATTTTTTTTCTCCAAAAGATCCAGTCAGCGTTTTCGGTTTTTATCGTGGTCCATGCACATCATCGAAACCTCCTTAACATCTTTGCAAAAGACCCGAACCCTCTATCAGGTATTGTTCAGAAGTTACTGTTCAAATCTTGAACATCGGCCAGATATTGCAAGTATATAATCGCAATTTCAGCAAAGAAGTTTGCGTTAAAATGTTTTCAAGTAAATACTTTGTTTATAACATAAATTAGTAACATAAATAAAAATATTAATTCTAAAATATGTTCAAAAACTTACATTTGTAAAATAAATAAATATATCAATCCTGAAATATGCCAGCGAATGACAAGAAACAAAATTTAAAATTTCATTAATTCTCAAGGAGATGTGTGGTTGATGTGGAAGATGAATAAATTGTTCTAACTAACCTTGTCCCCGGGCAAGGCCGCGGCTAAAGAACAGAACAGTAAGAACAGGTAGAGCATGTTCTGTGGTAAGTCGTTGTACAGCGAGAAGTTCTTTTTGGTGATTGTTGCCTGCTTGGAATCAGTCTACATGATCATGAAATAAGACCAGGTTTTATACTGTGGCTGATGTTGTAATCTGTTCATAAATAATTGTATGCTAATTTTTTCTCGTGCTGTTTGGTGTCAGCAGGATCAGAGGACGTATTTGGTGAGGAAAAGAGGAGAAAGTCTTGTTCTCTTTGACTGTTACAGACACATGTGAGCACGACATCACACACCTGTAATTATATGTTCAGACACCTGTGAGCATGAGTTCAGACACCTGTCAACATGTATTCAGGCACCTTTGAGCACGTATACAGACACCTGTGAGTATATGTTAAGACAACAGGTGGGATGTCCAAATGTTCGCAAATGTCCTGACATGTTTCCAACAGGTTCTTTAAAAACTCTCACTGACTCGTGTATCCCTGAAACAATGTTCAGACAAACTCGGTGAGGAAAGTATTTATATCGTTAATAGCTCGTCTGATCCAAATTTTGTAGGACTTTATGAAAATATCACGAGATGCTTATTGCATGATAACAAAATATTCTTCAATTTAAAAAAAAAATCTTTGTCAAATAATATTATTTAAGATGTGTATACATTTATTTTTTTGAAAATTTATTCATTCATACAGTTGAAATTACATGTAGACTATTTTTTGCGTAAAAATGTATCAATTTATCCTTTTATAAGTAAAAAAAAAAACAAGTTTTTTTCTCTTCTTTAAAAAAATCTGTAAAACTAATACGTATTTCAATTTTCTGACAGGATATTCAAGAAACACTAATAAGCAAGCACAAACTCTTTCACGCCTAGTCTGTAAACGATTTAAATTCCTTTAAATTTATGATCTACCAATCACTCAGGTTTCAAACAATGGCAGATATTCTGATTTATTATTTACCAGGCTATTTCATTTATGCTCACTGTTTTTTAGTGAAAAATGTATTTTAAATATTTTAATTCCCTACAGAGCTAAGATTATTATGTATTATGTAAGACGTTTTATTTATTTTTTTAATGTGGCAAATAGATCTAATTGCTTTATTTTTTAGAGAAAAAAATTGGTGTGGGGGTATGGAATATATATTATAAATTGTAATGCCTCATTGGTAATAGGAACGCAAAAGAATAATTTCATTCCTTTATAACATTATACCAATGCCATAAAGCCGTTAAATAAATCGTAAAATGTAGACACTAATATTCAACAACACAAATATTCTTTCTATATTTAAACAACTAATAATACGTTTTTAAAAAAATTATGATATTTTTTACCAGTGTGTTAAAAGAAGACTTTATTTTAAGCTGAAGAGTTTTCTAACCTTTTATAGTCTAAGCAGGGTGCGCACATTTTCTTTATTTCCTTTTAATGCTACTGCTTTTATTACTTTCAAGTATTTAGAAAGTTCATTTCTTGTATAACATTTATAATTTAGTTTATTTGAGCTATATATTAAGTAGATTTTTCCTTCTTTGATGGGTGGGGGTAATGCCAAATATTCATTTTCTCATAGACACAGCTACATTATATTATTACTTTACATTGTGTTATGATGCAGTGTCGTATATATTTGTGAGCATTTTGAATGACACAAGAGTGATAGAGATGTATGGGAAAACTGTCAATTGTGTTTATTTAGTACATGTGGGAATGAAAATTTAGTTTTTATGTTCGTCAAAAGTAATAATTGAATTAAACATACCTTTTAAATAGTAATGGCATTTTATGGAGCATTGCTTTAAGGGAATAAATTTCATGTATTGTATCATTAAATTTTACGTACTGCTGTTATATAACAGAAACATTTTAAATTTGACAAAATTACAACTTATGTACGTACCATCAAAATTTACAATTACTTTACATTGCCAATTTTTCAATATTTTAAATTAGCAATTTTAACAATACAACCTCAAATGAGATAAGGTTGTAACCTTTTGTATTGGTGGACGCAGTATTTAAGCGTATTATCCATTATGTATTAATGCATCCATTAAAAATAGTTTTCCTGACCTTTGTTTTCAAAATTGATTGTAAACCTCCATGGATTCCAGTCTTAATCACAGCATGGGTTTGCCCAAATAGCAATTATAGGAATCACATGCAATAATTCAGATTGTAATGCAATATTAAATCTAGACGAAATCGGAAATTAGCTTCTTTCATGATCTGTAAAAGCTGCAAAGTTTTCAATTTCTTCATCAAAATATTTTTTACTTTCGCAGAATCATTCTCTATTGACATTATGGCAAGATCATAAAACTTTGACTGTCCCATTGTAGATCTCAAATAATTATTTATAAACTTAAGCTTTGAAAAACTTCTCTTACATGAAGACACAGACACAAAGATCGTAACAAAGAATCGTTATCTCACTGAGAGATATGGGAGGCTATGATGTCACCTCCCATTCAGCTATGACTTTCAAAACGGACCAGGCTTTGGCAACTTAAGATCAAGCTTACTGCCTTCAGTTGCCTTCTAAGTCTTTGTATTTAAAAAAAAAGGAATACACCAAAGCATCGCCGTTTTTTGCTTCCTTGCAGAATTAATCCAGCATCTCTTATATTTTCACCTGCCACCTTTTTCTTGAAAATGACCACCAAAAATTGAACTAGCAGCACAAAAATGTGAAGTTGCAAACAGCATATAAAATACATTGCACTTTACCCCTTATGCCCATTGTATATAGTCTTCTTATTGAGACTCAAATGCGGTCCATTAAAACATCCCATCGGTGAAAGGGAGCAACCAAGAAAGTAAAAACAATGTTTCAAGAGTTACATAAATAATTAAATAAAAAGAGGGTTGCGTGAAGTTTGGTGGACGCAGTATTTAAGCGTATTATCCATTATGTATTAATAAATCCATTAAAAATAATTTTCCTGATCTTTGTTTTCAAAATTGATTGTAAATCTCCATGGATTCCAGTCTTAATCACAGCATTGATCGTGGCCTTGAACGTTCACGTCATAATTTTGAGACTATCGCTTTTGAGATTTTTTATTATTTCAGAACTTAGATTAACAGTTTTTATATAAATATATATATTTCCTCATTTTTTTTTATTTGGGAAAAACGTTATGTCGTCTCCTTTTGTGAAATAGAATCATAGACAGTAAAATTTTACATATTGGTGTCACCCCTTGTGATGATGCGGTCCGTACCCCCACACCCCTCTAGTGATGCCTCTGCATGAACAAAAGCCTTCCACCTGACCCTAGCGGAAGTGTTAAGAAAATTGCCATGCACTTGCTGATGGTTTAGAAGATGATGCAGAAGGACGACATTTAAATAGCAACGATGGTGGAGATATCAACCATTCAGATAACTCTATCACAGGACAAGTGATCTCGAATGAAAGGACATCAAGTTATGAGAGTAGCGTAGACAGCCTTTTTAATGCACTAGAAATTACGTCACTGAATGATGCAGATACGACAGGAAATTACCGGTTAACGATGTTACAAGACAACATGACAACCCCAGAAAATAATTGTTGGTAGAAGTTTATGGTCAGTAGCCAGGTACATACTGAGGTTTTCAGTACAATTGTCAGTTTTACAGCCAGTATATGCAAACTTGTGAAATCAACTGACGTCACTTTGACCAAATGGACCAGGTCTGGTTGTGAACATCAAGGTTCTTTGTGCACATATTGCAAAAGTTCAAATTGGTTTGTTTACCACCAAGACGGTGTCTGTAGGAGGTTGTACATTTATAACATCGACTTAACCGTATTTGACATTTCCATGGACTTTGATGACATGAACAAAATGTCACATTTCATGATTTGGTTTTTAAAAGATAATTTTGGCTATGATGTGTTAGAAGAGTGGTGGCCGCCCCTGGTAGGGTTTGATGAACGTCTGACGTCACATCTTAATGTGGCCAGATTTCTACTATAGGACGTTTATCATGCTTCTTTTTCCGATGCCTTCAATCAAATCCATCAACTGTCATTAATGACGTACAAGATACGTCGTCAATGTCAAATATATTTTGTTCAGTCCAATGAGACAATAAATATCAATACTGTCTCAGTGAAATCATTTGACTTCAAAGAACGCATGAGAACAATACTAGAACAGTACAACTTGACATCACAGGCCAATAGAAGCACATGTGTTTATAAAGTTGTGTTTGGGGCAGTTTTACAATTTAATTTCTTAGACGATGTCAAAAACCATTGTAGCTTGGCTTGCTTTAGAGGGTCGTTTTATCGAGTCGAAATCAAACAAGAAGATCACTTCAGCGATTGTTTTAAACATTATAACACCTTCACAGTCAACAGTTCTGGTCATTAAAACATAATAATAAAAAACCTTTCTTTTTCGGATCAAGGGACTTTTCTACGGCCAGTATGTGCTGTTGTAACAATGAAAGCTATAAGGAAACGGGTGAATCCTGTGTCTCCAATCTTTAACTTTCTTGTTTTACCAATTCATTTGTAAAGTTAATAATTAGACTATGTTTGTCATGTGTTTCCGTGTGTTTTTCTTTCCATTTTATACCATTTTAGAACATTCACGTTTAACAAAATGTCAATCAGTTTAAGAACCGTTGTGTGTGACGCCATATTAAATGTTCTTCAAATACAGCATTCAAACCATGGCATAACTCCCTTTTTTAATCCTTTATATTAACTTCGCCGTCGTCTCCTCGTCCGTCCGTAGGGTACGAAAGGCAGATAAACAAAAATCAAAATGGCCCATTTCCCACGATGCTATCGAGCTGAAATTTTGCACATAGACTCGGGTTACCTAATAATTTATTGTATCTAAATTTAAGATCGATCGAATGTACCGTAATTAAATTAATGCACTTTTAGTTTATTTCTACATAAATGTATAATACCATTGAAACCCGTGTGTTGTTGTATGCATCCACGAGTTTGCTGAGTTTACTCAGACGATCGTTGAACACACCCCACCCCCGCACGTCCCATTTTAGAGCATTTGGGAGTTAAGTCACTTTAAGTCTCTCAATTTTTTATTTTGAATGTAATCAATACCTTTATTTCTGTCTCATATATAAAGTATTTATAGTCAAAAACTTTTTACGGGTTGTTTATTAACTCCCTTATATTAACTTCACCGTCGTCTCTTGGTTCGTTCGTCCGTCGGGGCGTCCGACAGAAATCAAAAGTAAAAGATGACAAATTTTCCGTCATGCTATCGAGCTGAAACTTTGCACATAGACTTGTGTCATCTAACAATACATTGAATCAACATTTCAGATCGATCGAATGTACCTTAATTAAGTAAGTGCACTTTTAGTTTATCTCTACATAAATGTATGGTAGATGTTAGTTGACATTCACGTGTTTGCTGGAGTTCACTTCAGCCATAGATGACCACATCCCCACCCCCACCCATCCCGTTCTCACACCAAAAGAGTTCAGTCACGTTCAGTCTGTAAATGTTTGTTTGTCGCGCAGTTCATATTATTTTGAATATAATCAATGCTTTTAGTTTTGTCTTATAGATAAGGGATTTATAGTCAAAAACTTTGTTTATATGGATTGTTTTTATTTTAAGTTACGTCTGCTTTAAGACAAGCCTTGATTTAGGTCACAATAACAGTATGTCTTGCTTCACTCTCAGTTGTTTTTATTCTCGTGTGGTCTTATTGGTTAATGTTTTATATCGTCAAGATTACTCAAGATTCAATCATTTTAGCTTATCGTGAGATAAGCGTGTGACTCTATAGAAGGAGCGTCTCGAGCAGATATGATTGTTGATTCCAAGAATTGACATGGAATCTTGTCTCTCTGAGGCAAACATAGTAACTAAAGAACTGAGTAGTTTAGAACAGACCACCTTTGGAACAGCTCAATAAATCCCATGTGTTTTAAAGCATTTGAGAGTTCAGTCACTTTCAGTCTCTAAATGTTTGTTTTGAATGCAATAAATACCTTTATTTCTGTCTCATATATAAAGGATTTATAGTCAACAACTTTTTTTTACGGGTTGTTTATTAACTCCCTTATATTAACTTCACCGTCGTCTGTTTGTTCGTCCGTCCATCGGGGCGTCCGCCAGAGAAAAAAAAGTAAAACATGACAAACTTTCCGTCATGCTATCGAGCTGAAATTTTGCACATAGACTTGTGTTATCTAACAATGCATTGTATCAAAATTTCAGATTGATCGAATGATCCGTATTTAAATAAATTTACTTTTAGTTTATCCATGTATAAATGTATGGTAGCTGTCTGTTGTTTATGGCATCCACGTGTTCGCTGAGTTGACCACCCGCATCCCCACCCGTCCCGTCTTACACCAAGAGAATTGAGTCACGTTCAGTCTGTAAATGTTTGATTTTCACGCAGTAACTAAAGAACTCAGTGATTTAGAACTGACCACCTTTGGAACAGCTCAATAAATCCCTTGTGTTTTAAATCAAACATTTTTAATTTTTGTGATGGTTAAAAAATATCACAAGCAAATTATTTTGTGAAATGCTCTTTACTACTTTCAATTTTTTTAGCATTTTTATTGATTTTTTTTTCTTCAATTTTTTTAAGTTCTAGTATGTTACCTTTTTTAACACTTAAGTTATGTATCTGTTAATTTAAAAAAAAACGCATTCTTATAAATACAAACTAAACGTTAGTGAAAGTAGTTGTTTACCCACCACATGCCTCAGTGATGCACTCAGCAGAGGATGTCACGATAATTGGATGGCAGTGAGCAATCATTGAACACAAACTAAATGTAATAAAATATTATTTTTTTCTTAACGTTAGATACAAGCACTGTGAAACCCAAAAAAAATGTATCTGATGTTTATTTCTATAACAATAAAATAAGGGCTTCCATGAGACATTCAGAATGGAACTTGTATGATGTCTTCGGAGAGGTTAAAGTTCAGCACATCCGCCCAGACTACCCACGCCATTAGCGACTAAATCCCACGCATACACCAAATAAACTAACACCATTACAACCTCGTTTCACACGTCCTGTAGGTAGGAAACAATAAAAATTTAGTCAATTAGGTAAAATATACGAGCAATAAAGAGAAAGTGTGAGGAGAAAGATAAAGAGAGAGTGTGAGGAGAGAGTGAAAGAAAGAATGTGAGGATATAGATAAAGAGGGTGTGTGAGGATGGAGATAAAGAGGGTGTGTGAGGATATAGATAAAGAGAGTGTGTGAGGAGAGAGATAAAAAGGAAAACAACAAGAAACAATGGCACAGGATATATGAAAAAGTAGGAAGTATCTTAAGTTACAATGAAAACCACAACATGAAAATATTCTGCTGTATGATAAGACATTAAACGTTTCGGTATGTTTGCTCTGTATAGAAATAAACCAAAATCATAATTTGACCGAACTGCAGAATCTTTTCCCGTTATGAATTTCACTGTAACGTTAGATGCTTGCTCCTTTTTCCTATAGCCTGTGTCATTGTTTCTTGTTGTTTTCCCATTCTTTTTATTTTACATAAATAATTTATGATATGAAGTCTAGTATATTTTAAGATATTAAATATTACTTATGCTAGTACGTATTTTATGTTTATTGTACCGACGAATGCATTAGCCGAAACGACTACGTTCGTGTTAGTTCAAAAAGAAAGCGTAAATTTACTGTTTTCATTACACAAATTGTCTGTGTATTTTTTATTTTATTGAAAAACTTTATCGCAGTCCTATTTTACATGTTGTGTAGTCAGGAATGTTGCTAATGGTTGATTACAAAATACCGATCAATAATTGAAATGATTGTGTAAGAATCCAAACCAAAGCGCGTACAGATTGATGTTTATCATTAGAAAGACATAACACGTCATGGCTCACCAACACTTTCCAGAAACTTCTCTCTCTGGCTTGGATCAAAACTAATTTGGTCTTCACCTGCACGAAAATTAACAAAATTATACTCTAAGTCTAAACCGGGTTAGGTAAAATCTAATCACAGGTAAGTTAACACAATATTTATCTGTTTGAAATAGTCCAAAATTTCTCTTTATTTTCTTCATTATTTTGTATTATATTTTGAGATAAAGTTGACAAAAAATGATAAAGATATATATTTAAACATTCTTTCATCAAAAACAGTATTTTATCATATCCTTTTTATTTTTCCTTAAAATTAATTTCGCAAAGGACTTTTAATAATTTTAAGATGGAGATTAGATTGTTTATAATTCACCAAGAATTTGGAGGCTGTCCAGAATAGCTTGACCAGTGGCCTTGACCGCAGCTGCAGCTTTGTAAACTTTCTCATCGTCATCTGAGCAAAATGTGAGGGAAAATATGGAGGTTATGGACAATATGAAGTTTATTTGCCATTTGAAAGTATGAGCCATATAGAGACTAGGGACCATATGAAGACTATGGAGACTATGGACCATATGAAGACTATGGAGACTAGGGACCATATGAAGACTATGGAGACTAGGGACCATATGAAGACTATGGAGACTAGGGACCATATGAAGACTATGGAGACAAGGGACCATATGAAGACTATGGAGACTAGGGACCATATGAAGACTATGGAGACTATGGACCATATGAAGACTATGGAGACTATGGACCATATGAAGACTATGGAGACTAGGGACCATATGAAGACTATGGAGACTATGGACCATATGAAGACTATGGAGACTATGGAGCTATGGGATACGTGGAAACTATGGGCCGTATGGAGACTATGGAGACACTATGGGGCATGTCGAGTTTTCGGAAATATGAATGCAATGAAAAATATTGAGTTTACAAGCTCTTTTTAAATTGTAACAAATGCAGAAATTATATCAAATTTGTGTTGATAGGCAATATGGATTGAGTGGGATTTGAAACAGAAAATAGAGTGAAACAGTTTAATTATAGTTTTTAAATCGTAACACTTCAGTAAGTTTTATGCAAAAAAAAAGCAGTTTACCTGCTAACGAGTTGATGTTTATAAGACAGTATAACACATGGAAAAATTAAATAACTGCTCACAATGTGAAGTTCTTAGTTGTTAATTTATTCGAGCACAGAGATCTGTAGTTTACCTGCTAATGAAGTGAAGTTGTTGGCCAGATCTGACAACATAGTGATGGCACGTGACAACTCCCACATTTTGGCCGATAGTTTACCTGGCAACAAGTCAAACAATGAAAAGCAAAAGATAAATTATTCTATAAGATGAGGTAAGATGACACATTTGGTAAAATGATAGATGAACATCTTTCTATTGTCTAGTTTTCATGAACACAAATTCAGTTCTCCAACGTTTGATTCAGCGTTTAATTCGTTTATAATTCCGATCAATAATTTGTTTCAAGGGAGATAATATTTGCTACATAAGAAAACAAAAGAAGGGCAATAAATAATTAAATTCAATCTTGAGGTTTTTGAAAGAATAAAACGTAATTAGCTCATCTGTCTTCGCGTGATTCTTGAAGGTATACAATTGATTTACTCACCTGTCCTGACGTGTTTGTTGATGGTATATAATTGTTAAAGTCACCCGACTTGTGGTTCCTGGTGGCATAAACTTTTAACACTCACCTGTCTTGCTGTAGTTCTTAATTTCATACTTTGTTAAAGTCAACTGTCTTGCAATGATTTTTGATCGTATAAAATTGTTAACCTCACCTGTCTTGACGTGGCTCTTATTGGTATGAAATTGTTTAACTCACCTGTATTGCCGTGGTTCTTTATGGTATAATATTGTTAAACTGACCTGTCTTGCTGTGGTTCTTGATGGTTTTACTGGTGGCTGAGATGACGTCATTAACTTGATTTTTGTCAGCTTGGAAAGATTGTGAATGTTTTAAATAAAACGTGTGGATTGATTAAACAAACGTGTACAAAATGTAAATTGAATATATGGATTGATTTAACGAAATGAGTACAAGGTTTAAATAAAACTTGTACACCTTGTAGTAAACCTACCGTTGGCTCCAGGATTGGCTATGATGGCGTCAACTAGACCAATGATGTCAGCAATGGCTTTATTTAGGTCACTGGTCTTTACACCTGACAAGATAAGTCATAGATAAGTTGTTTATAGGTGTGTGACAAGATAAGTCACGGATAAGTTTTTCCGACACTATAACATGTGTGTGCAATGAAATATTTGTTACATTAGCTGTGAGTAAATATCTCGGTCATTTGCGTTAATTGAGAGATCAATTATTTGAGTTACCAACATCTAGAATACAATTATTTGATGTAAATAGTGCAAAAGACGTTAAAATTTGTAAGGAATATTAAATATACAAACAAACACACAAAAAACATTGCATAAATGTAAAATTGGTCGATAGATTTATAAACTTACCTTGGTTGAGTTTAGCGATTGTTTCCTTTAAATTGTTGACTAACAATTTGACGTCATCCGTCTCTCGTCTCTGTTAACAAAATTAAATTTGGAATGTTAACAATTAATTGATTGTGAAGTTTGTACCACCTCCTAAGTATAAAAACATTTTGTATATAGGCATTGGCACATTTGTTAAATTTATATTACAAATATTTGAAGCAGAGGCGTAACAACGGCTCGGCATTTGGGCAGTTGCCAGGGGCGGCGGCTGCGCCAGTTCAAATGGGTGCACTAAATCTCTCATTTTTAAATTTTTATTTAAATAATTATTTAATGTTTATCCTTGATAACAAAAAAGGGAATAATTTGTTATATTTAAATGTATTTCATTTAAGCCTATATAATATTTTTATTATGTTTGTTGGGCTTTGCTTGGCTTCTTATCACACAAATGCACATAGTCTTAATTTGGTTGGTGTGCAACAAGTCAGACAATGATCCATTGATGCGGATGTTGTGACATTTTTCGAAACTATACAGGCATTGTACAATTTGTCTTCTCCTCGTCAATTAGTAGATGGGAAAAAATATCCGAAATTACTGAAATCAACCTAAAAAAAGTATGTGGACACAAGATGGTGTTACAAATCAAATGCTGCGAGGGCTGTAAAAGGGCAATTGGAGCAAATTATTTTAGTATTAATTTCAATGAAGGATGAACACTTACTTGGTGTCGCATTATCTACTTCTAAATCATTGCACCGTCAAATCAATAGTTGCAAGTTAATTGCGCTTAAAACTAATCGGAATTTGATATTGGACAAAAATATAACAAAGTAAATTTAGCACTAAAAAAACAACAAAAAAACCAACCAACAAACAAACAAAAAACAGGATATTCATGGATCATCGTTTATAAAAGGACTTTTGTATGGCTTTGAAGATCTAAGAATTAACGAAATCTATAACATTAATGCCAAACTGAAGCAACGTGTATTAAAATTAAAATCAAGCCAGTTTTTTTAAAAAAAAGGAAAGCAAAACGAAAACGTATTTCAAGAGAGCATGCTGAAAATGAAGGACATACTTTGGCTAAATTCAAAATTTCTTTTTTCTTTTCTTTTAAAACGTATCTTATATGTTACAATAACCAATATATTCAGATTGTTGAGCATAAATTAGTAATTTCTGGGCATTGTACAATGTGATTAACACTAACAATACATTTTACTTATCATATTCACAATAACATGATATCAAATACACAATTAAAAATTACAGAAATGTGAAGAAAAATGTTGAAACACAAATGTTCATTATAAAAAAAAATTACGAAGTAAATAATATATTTAAAATCATAAATTTGTAATTTTTGGACATTGTACAATGTGATTATAACTGACACTAAATGTTACATAACATACTCAATAACAATTATCACAGTCCACAGAAAAATTATAGAAATGTGAGGGGATAAATGAAACAGAAATGTTCATTAAAAAAATTAATTATATGTTTAACAACAATAAATTAAAAACATTAATAAATAATTCAATCCTGAAATATGCCAGCGAATGACAAGAAACAAAATTTAGAATTCCATTAAATCTCAATGAGATGTGTGGCTGATGTTGAAGATGAATAAATTATTCTAACTAACCTTGTCCGCGGGCAAGGCCACGGCTAAAGAACAGAACAGTAAGAACAGGTAGAGCATGTTCTGTGGTAAGTCGTTGTACAGCGAGAAGTTCTTTGAAGATTGTTGTCTGCTTGGAATCAGTCTATATGATCATGAAATAAGACCAGGTTTTATACTGTGGCTGATGTTGTAATCTGTTCATAAATAATTGTATGCTAATGGTTTCTCGTGCTGTTTGGTGTCAGCAGGATCAGAGGACTTACTTGGCGAGGAAAGGGTGAGAAAGTCTTGTTCTCTTTGACTGTTACAGACA
Source organism: Radix auricularia (assembly GCA_002072015.1). Classification (NCBI taxonomy): domain Eukaryota; kingdom Metazoa; phylum Mollusca; class Gastropoda; family Lymnaeidae; genus Radix; species Radix auricularia. The sequence continues at coordinate 45,259 of MUZC01002248.1, forward strand.
CATATGAGCACGCATGCAGACACCTACAAGCATGTGTTCAGACACCTGCTATTATATGTTCAGACTGCTTTGTGCACGTGTTCAAGCACCAGTGAGCATGTGTTCAGATACCTGTATATTATATGTTCAGACACCTGCGAGCACGTTTGCATACACCTTGTAGCACGTGTTCTGGTGGATTGTCCAAGTGTATTCAACTATTCTGGAATGTTTCTAACAGTTCTTTAAAAAAATGTCACTGAATCGTTCATCCAGAAAAAAAATGTTCAGAACGACTCGGTTAAGTCGTTTATAGCACGACTGATCCAACTTTTGTAGAAAATCATGTAAATAACAGGAAGTTCGTTGCCGCATCATAAAACATGTTCGCCATATTTTGTTTTTAAAACTTTGTCAAAAATTAAAGTCTTTAAAGTATGTATAAATTTATTATTTTAAAATTCTAGCCATTGTTGCTGTTGACATTGTATATACGTGATATGTTAAATGGTATCAATTTTTCAGTTTTAAAGGTGTAATACGTTTGGCGAAAAGATTTATTTCTTTAATATGTATTTCAGTTTTATGACCGACTATTGAAGCAACACAGACAGGCACAACAAATGTTAAGGTCTGTAGCGGGTTAAAATTTCCATTAAATAAATGTTTTACTTATCTATCACATTTCCAACTATGGCAGATATCTGATTTAGTTTTTATCTGAGTAATTTGATTGTCTTAAAAATGTTCATCCACTAATTAACTAACAAATATGTATTTTTATCATTGTATCACAGTGTGTATTAATATTATATTATATACAGAATATTATATACAAATTACTAAATTTGTTCATTATATTCACAACAGATGTGCCATTCGGTATTTATCTGATGGTTTTATTCAGTAAAAATGAGCTATATATTATGTTTTTTATAATTGTATCAACAACAGATGAGACATCTGTTGTGTAAAATATTTAACACAGACATTTAAGTTACATATTTAAAACAGACATTCACGTTACACATTTAACACAGGCATGGAAGTAATACATTTAACATGGACAGCCAAGCAATATCTTTTTTTTTTAATGTTTACTTCAATGTTTATAGTCAATGCGTAACTTAAATGTATATTTAAAATGTGTTACTTTATTGTATAAGTTATATAAGTTATTTGAAATCTGTGTTAAATGTGTTATTGAAAGTGCGTGTTGATCGGCATGGGTTCAAAATAGCGACTGTCAAAACAGCAACTTCACCTCACAGCTATTCTGGTCCAACCGTTCACCTAACACAGTGGTTCCAAACCTTTTTGACACATAGACCTCTTTTCATTGTCTAAACTTACCCAATGACCCCAAGTAAAAAGACTTTAAAAAATGCATAGTAAAAAAATACCACTCTAAAAAATAGTATTTTGATGAAGTATTTACTGAAATTATAAATTTTGATTAAAATAAAATATAAAAGCAATTAATGACATGGATTAACTTATGCTACACACAAACGCACTCACTAACACACAAAGCGCTGCTCAGTGAAATAAAATTGTATCAACAAAGAATTAAAAATAACATGTAATTTGTTTTAGCTACATAATATATAAATGAATTAAAAGAAATATTTAAAACAGAATATAAAAGATCAAGGTTACTTAAATTATGTGACATTTATCTCATTTTTGATAGAGTATTTATTGAAATTAAAAATTGTGTTTTAAAATAAAATTTTAATCCATTCACTTAGGCTACATATACACACATTCATTCAAATACATGGAGTTAATAAAATCTAGAAAAGGATGACATGATAAGCCATGTAGGATTTTTTGTAGAGAAGGGACAATACAAAATTAAATACAATAAACTGGAGCTGTGTATAAATAAATGTTGGTGTTTTAAATAGTGTATACACATTTTCGGGACACATTTGTAAAAAATTCTTTAAAAAGTTAAAATTATAACTGCTATATATTTTTGAGAAAGCTTGATAGAGATTAGCAAACATACATTCAGTCAATTAATTGATAGGGATTGCGGTTGTAGGGGCAGAGGTGGCGTGTGGCTGCTTTTTTAAGCTTATAGAGACAGTTCGACTACAAGACTTTTCGATCACCTGATGTTTCGACCCTCGTTTTTAGCCTCGTAAATTTTTGTTTCTTCTAATTTTTAACAATTAAAATAATATAGTTTAATATTAGGTCCCTCCAAACCTATCCAGCCCTGGGGGCCCCAATGTAGTTATTCTATTAAATGAGCCATTAAAAACTGAAAATTACTGCTTCTCCCATTTCCTGTGTAAGTAAAAGTATAAAGCCTTCTGTAGTTGTTTAGTAACACCCGCGATGGTAATAAGGAAAATAATTATATAAATTTTTAAAATTGTCACTCATGGGTGACCGGGGGCCCAAAATCTTTGTTTTTTCCTAAAATGGGACATACAAATCTAAATCGACATTAATTCCCCAAGCTTCCGTGTAGGTAGAAGCTTTAAACTTTGGGAAGTTGTTGAGTACACTCCCGCGATGGTAAGAGGCATAAAAATGTTAATACTTTCCAACTTTGGGGACGATTTTCTAAATATGGTCTAGGTTTTTTTCTCCCTAATGAGCTATATAAAAAGACGCACTTTTCAATAACTAAAATACTAATTTACCGCAGCAAAGCGCGGGTAAATTGCTTGTTGTAACATATTTTTAATGTGGCAGGGTTGTTAGCCTTGCGCGCAACCACTTAGTGCCCTTTAGAGCTCAGTGGGTAGCTGCATTTGTTCGCTTTGGGTCCCTTGCTTTTGTTGATCCATCCACTTCCTACAAGGCTGTAGGGCTGGTTTTGGTCCGCCCGGGTATTTTATTTCCCCGGTACCCTTTATATCTGGTGGGCTGGGGAGGCGCTCGATGGAAGATCAGCAATTCCGCACGAGTTGTGTAAAATGTGGTACTGGAATTTCTGTGTTAAATTTGTTTTTCCGTTGTCTTTGTTGCATATGCCACTTGAAAGTTTGTGTTAATGTGTTACATTATTTATTGTCTGTGTTAAACGAGTAACTGAATGCTGAGCCGGATTTCTGCCTAGGCCCACAAGGCCATGGCCCCAACCAGCCTAGGGGCCCGGTGGTGGAATCCTTACATAGACTCAAAACCCTGGCTTACATTTTCAAAAGCTTTGTGGAAAATAATATTGTAAATAATATTTTTACTACATTTTGTACACTCTGCGTACTATTCAAGTGCTTTTCATTGTAAGCAGTATTCTGAGCCAACTGTCAAGCTGCAAACATTGCCAAGTAAGCGAATTTCGTTCCATGTAGTAGTGTACCTTTCGATGGTTGGGACACGGTCGTTCATCTCGCTAACAGCTGGCATACAATACCACAACAGACGTGTAACATTAGCACGATATTGTGGAGAAACGCGAAACGGTTGGTGCGGCAGGGTGCCCTCCCCCCCCCC
>MUZC01002248.1:56640-82240 GCA_002072015.1 Radix auricularia
ATGTGTGTGTGTGTGTGTGTGTGTGTGTGTGTGTGTGTGTGTGTATGAAAAGAAAAGTATGCAAATATTTACTTGAAACAAGATAAATACTCGTGAATTAAGAAATTTTAGGAAAACCGATATTGCCTTGAGCAAATTAACCAATAAACAACAAATTGAAACATAACAATATTATTCCAAATCATTAAAAAAAAGTTCAATGACCCTCTATTTTATAATCGTTAGAGAAGTTACCGATGTCACGATGTCTGACTTCAATAAATATCTAAGCGGGTTCCAGAAAAAGAAAACAGAATAAAGATAAATTGAAAAATAAAAATATCTTCTTTACAATATTCCTAAAATAAACACATTTTCGTCTCGTCTACGTCTACGTCTAGACCTATTTATAACTCTAGTCCTAGTAGTGCTAGAACGTGAGGCAATTGCAATTGCAGCTATGCTGCTGATTACCGCCAACAGACAACTCCAACAAACATGTCTGACTGCAACGAGCTACCTGAAAACATTATTTCTGAAAACTTCGTAGCAGCTAAAAAAAAACAATTCTGTAGAAAATCTAATTCTTTTTTAATCGACGATCCTGCTGCGTAAATCCTAGACGAACTTATATTGGAGTACCTTGTTTAAAATGTAGTAAAACAAAATATTGATGCAGACTTTTCTTCTTTAAGGCGTCAGTGTGCTTATACAGTTTTTTAGCCGAAAATTAAGCAAGGGTGAAACACGACCTCGACCTTGGCTCAAATTTTCAAAGAGCAAGGTTTTAGTGGTTTGTGCCCCCTTCTTGGATGTATGGAAAATTGTGGTCACTCATTAATGAAGGGATCAGTGACTGGAAAAACGCAGTTCAAAGAAAAAAGGACCATGAGAATTCGGACGAACACAGAAGAGCGAATGCAACACTAATATCAAGGAAGAATGATGGTGGAAGTGTTGACAAGAGTCTTGTTCTTCAAAAGGAAGACAACATAAAATACCGGCATGGGGTTGTGAGGCGCATTGTGAGGTCGCTTTCTGCACGCGGATTGCCGTTTAGAGGTTCCCATGATAGATGTGGATCAAAAAACTGTGGGAACTATGTTATGACCCTAAAACATTTGGCTGAATTCGATCCTTTTCTGGACATATAAAACACCACAGTTACAAAGGAAGTGCCACAACATCATATCTTTCGTCAAAAATATGTCATGAAATGTTCAATATCATAGCAGAAAAGGTAATAAATACAATCATGACTGAAATAAAACAAGCCAAATATTTCTCTGTTGACTCTACTTCGGACATTTCTAATGTAGGTCAAATTTCTTTCATAGTCATATATGTCTGTGAAGACGGATGTCCTGTCAAGCAATTTTTTAAATTCATTCCAAATTGTGGCCATAAAGCGGAAGATCTGACTGAAGTCTTCCTAGATACATTGAAAAATAACGGATTGGATATCGCTGATTGCCGGGGGCAGCCTTAAGACAATGCTAACAATATGGTGGGTGTGTGTTCTGGTATAAAAGCGAGAATAAAGCGAGAAAACAAGTTAAACTCTGATAGACTTTGTTCCCTGTTCGGCCCACTCACTGAATCTTGTTGGGTCCTGTGGCCGAGTCTTGTCAAGCTGCTGTTTCTTTGTTCGGTATTTTGCAGCCATTGTATAATTTTTTTTCGTTGCCTACCGAAGTCAATATTGCTCTTGAGGTGAGATCATGGCAGCTCTTAGAAAATTTCCAATGCTGCAAATGAAAAATCATCGAAGCTCTCTGAATTCATTAGACTCGGTGGGAACTTGCTTTTTGTTACTTCTCTGGAATGACATCTTGGAAAAGTAAGCAAATCTCTTCAATATTTTATCATCAACCTGGGTATAATCATTTAACTGTATCAGTCTTTGGCAACATGCATAAAACACTTAAGGAAAACTAGTATAGCTGATCATTATGAGTCTAAAGTTATTGAAAAATCTTATGAAAATATATATGCATTTGACATGCAGAGGAAACGTAAGCATAAATTCCAGTTCCATGAAGCAAATGGAAGCGGGACCGAACTCTATGAAAGGAAAAGTTTCAGAGTTACAATTTAACGTCAATATAGATAGACTAATTACAGAACAACGTAGTCGTGGATCTGCATCTTTTGAAATGTAAAAACATCGGTGAAGAAGCCAGAAACCTTTTTTTTCAATCCAGGGGATTTGGATAAGTCTTTGGAAAATAAGTGTCTGCACCTGCAAGCTCATTTCTTTAAGAATGATGATGATATGGAGTTAATTTTACTGAATCTATACAAATATTTATTTTTTAAAAATACATTTTGGACATGTATTCAAACGTATGAATAAAGATCCAAATGCTGTTGTGCACACCAGCGTCAAACTGCTCAGCAGAACGGTCGTTTACAGCGCTAAAGAAGGTAAAGAATTCTTAAGGTCTAACATAGGAGATACCAGGCTTAATTTACTCTCTGTAATGTACATAGAGTCAGAAATAATGCAGTCAAATGTCTATGCTGACGTCAGTCGTTCTTTTGCACAGAAGAAAGTTCGACGTATGATTCTATAAATTTTATTGAATAACTAAGTATAGTAATACTTAGTTTATTCTGATGTTTATTAAAGGCATTAATTAAAGTCAATTAAAATCATATACTTAGTACTAGTGAATTTAACATGCTATATTTCCAAACTAGCTTCCAGGTGGTTGGGAGGCCCAAAATATCAAGTGTCTAGGGGCCCGTGTTCTTTCAAGTCCGGGCCTGCTTGAATGTCTGTGTTAAATGTGTTACTTGAACGGCTGTGTTAAATGTGTCATTGAATATCTGTAATGAACTTTTACTTGAACAATGTGTCTTAAATCCTCAAATTTCTTGTTATACGCATTCATTGAGATTTGCGTTGTTGGTCATGTGTTTGTTGTTTTTTCTCCCTTCAATATTTTTAAAAGAATTTTCACAAATAACAACATCTCAAATAGTTTTATAAACCTAATGTGTGACACCATATAATTATCTAATACAACATTTCAACTATGACTTACTTCCCTTTTTATAGTTATGTCTGTTACTAGTCAAGCCTGGACTCCTGTCACAGTAACATTATATCTTGCTTCACTGTCAGTGTTATTTTTAATGTGATCTGATAGATTAATATTTTATATCATCAGGATCCAATTATTCTTGATTCCATTCCAAAGATTGACATGGAATCTTGACTGAATTTTTTTACAACATTTTCAAAGTAAGATAATATAACAAAGCAATCATTTTTCTTTCTCTAAATGTTTATTTTAAATCACGTCTACTTATATATCTGGAAAGCCAAGAAGTGGTCAAAGTTTCTGACTTCTGGATCCAGGAAAAAGTCCTTAGCGCCATCCGGCTCCAAGACAGACACTACCTAAACTCAGTCCCCAACATTGCGACCTGCGTACTGAAAAATCAAATAAAGAAATATTATTATTGTTATTTTTATCAGCCGGGAATAGAGCATACTTTTTAGCCAGAAAATACTCAAAAGCAAGAACATTACAAGAGAGACAAGTTAAGAAAACAGAACATTATCAGGAAACAGTTCTCAGAAAATATATGGACCAACAAAGGATGAGCTCAGATTGAGAACAAGAACCAACCATGAACTGTACAGTCCACATTACGATACTCTTATAGTTGGGCTGTAGCGCACCAAGAAAGGGTGGATTTATTATTATTATTATTATTATTATTATTATTATTATTATTATTATTATTATTATTAAAAATAGTAATAACAATTCCAATGTTGTAGTTTTAATTGACGTAAATTTTTAACTATTTTAAACTGACAACTACAATTGTACCCATATATATTACTAAACTAAACACATATTCTTATGACCTGAGATCTAATCTCTTCAGGCCTTGCTAATACTTGGGCAACATGCTCCATCTGCTGAGTAGTGCCATACAACATTGGCTTCACGTGGGACTCCCCGCTATATCTAGCGCGGGACATGACGTCATCGGGTATTTGACCGTCTCAGAGGCTTGGCTACAATGACGGCAGTTCGAGTCCATTTTGTGGTCTATCCTGTTAAGTAAGAGTTGGCTGGACAATGCTCAGTGCGCATTTGGGTCACTAAACTATGGTCCTTTCGGTTTAGATCTCACCATTGGTCTAATTTATATTACTAAAAGTAACTAACCAATTGTTCATTCATTTAACATCACATCAGGTAACATAATATTTCTACGACTAGGATATTATTCTCTGGCTGCCACGGTTTATAAAGGCTCATTATGCTAATTCTTAAAATGTCTTGTTTAATTGTTTAATGAAATACACTCCCCGCCCCGCACCACCTCCCACATTAATTTTTTTTTAAATTTTAACATGAAAATAGGTAGTAGTTTTTTGAAAGGTGTCTTAAAATTTCTTTCAATGAAAAGGTTCTGTTTTCTTTACTTCTTTTCGAAAAACTACTATTTTTTTAACTACAAAATCTTCAACCAATCACATCTTACCTCCAAAGGACTACTAAAACACACAAACTCTCCGGGAGAAAAAAAACTAAATTTTTTTTAAGTCCCAAAATTGCAACAGCATTTTTAACACATGAGGTTAAAAGCTTGAAAGCTTTTTACTGCAAATTAGAAAAAAAATATCAAAAAGAAAATATTACAATGAGGCGAATAATAAAAATTATAATTTGACATTTCTTACCCTTGCTGCTAACAACATTTGCTTTATGACTAAAGTTGAAACTTAACAGATCGTCGCCTGAAAATAAAAAGCATTTATTATAGGTTGACTGTTAGAAGAGGGAACAATTGAAAAATATTTTTAGCATTTCTTTTAGGTGTATGATTATATCAATCACAGACTTACATATTTCAAAGTAAATGAATCAGCTATCTAAAATTAAACTTTTTTTTCTTAATTTTTCTCGTTTATAATCTTACCAACAAATTGAATGCTGTCCAGAATAGCTTCACCCGTAGCCTTGATCGCTGCTAAAGCTTTGTAAAGTTTCTCATTGTCACCTGAACGTTAAAGAGATGCGTTTATTGATTATAGTCAGCTAGATTAATTACTGGAAAATGTTCAAAATTGATAGTAGTAAAATTATTAGATAAATCTTTAAGAATAGATTCATTAGAGCAAGGGTTCCCAAACTATGAGTTGCTATCTCCAAGGGAGCGTGTCATGTTTTGTAAGGGAGCGCCAACTTACTCATTAAACTTTTTAGCGCATTTTCGAGAAGTCGAATGCGCTATTGCACCCGTTTGTCCGTCCGTCTGTCATCACCTTTGATCACAGCATCCATAAGTCCTAGACCCATGATGTATATATGTTTTTTGTATGTCCTGACCTGCCATTTGTGCATCAACACTCAGTTACTCGATCCGTTAAAAAACCCCGTTAAAACTACCAAAAAACTTTGCGAATCGAGAGGTAACACTGGCGCAGGGAACGGCCGCCATTGCCGGAAGTCGATACATCATTTTTCAGGCATTCGAGAGTGGTGCGAAGGCGTGCAAAAGAATTAGTTTTTTTTTGTTTTTTTTTGTTGACGTCATTAGAATATGTGTAAAAGTTTAGAGAGTTTTACGTCATCATTTGTGGTGACTTGTAGTTAGATTAAAGAGAAAATAAAATTTTTTAAAATGTAAAGAAATGACTTTTAAATTAAAAAAATGTCAGGTATATTCATTACACAAGAAAATTCATAAAAATATGTCTAAAATCTAAACACAATTACTGATAACTACATAATGCTGATATCTAACATAAGTACTGATACATAATACGAAAATGCGCTAACACATCCTGAGTTCCAGAAGGGACCAGGCTTAACATGATTTTTTTAAAATGGTCACATAATGCAATTCTTATTTTTAAAGCTGTTTTGAATTTAACGTGCTTTTAATCCGGTCTTTTTGGTTAAATATAAAAATCAAATTTTTCCTGGGACTGAAATGGAAAGATGATCCTTCTGTAAAAAAATATAAGGCAGGTTGAAAACAGTAGCATATTTAGCATAGAGATCTATATATATTAGAACAGCAGAATTTGTTTAAATAGGTAATACTTGAAACTTCTTGAAAAGGAAATGAATTTTATCGTATTTACGATAATCTCTAATCTCGATGGCCTTTTTTATCCAAGCTGGAAAACCAAAGGAGAAATATAATCTTGGAAACATTGCTTTTTTATTTATAGTGAGGTAGATTGATCTGAAGGTGAAATAAATGAAGGAGATTACTGGGCATCTTTGAATCCCGTGAAATCTAACTCCAGCGCTACAGCGCTAAAAGAAGAATAAATACATGACATGAATTCCTTTCATGTAGCCATACAGTTATAACCAATAAATAACAATATTAATTCTTTGATTTCCGCATAATTCCTCAACAAACAAAAAATTGCGCACACAGTTATGGTGTGGTACGTATCATTCATACAAAAATCTCACAATGTTTGACTATCAAGCAGTTTCATCTGTGATATATCTCATCAAGAGAAATAAATAAATTAAATTTTGATAATGACATGAGGTTGGCGTTAATAAAAACTCACCGCTAATTTTGAGGCTGGTTAATAACATAAATTTTCAAATGTCCCAATAAATTAATCATTACACACATTGAAAATAAATTATACTAAAAATCTATTTCGTTGCTTTTTTGTTAAATACCTAGATCTAATTACAAATGTTAAATTGTATCGGTTGTCACTGGTCACTTGGCTTTTTTAAAAAAAAAGGTCAAAACCGAACCGTTGACCGGTACACGTCCGTGGATCAAATGGTACCAAGTCGTCCGAGAATAAGATGGTTTTGCAGTGTAAAATCGCTCACAAGTATGGGGCCGTCCATAAAGTACGTCATGCTCCAGAGGGGGGAGGGGGTGTAATACAGTTTATTGTTTGTGACAGGGGGAGAGGGGGTATCCGGCCATTTGTTTCGTTACGGTGTTTTATGTTAAATTTTAATTATTTTATTAATAAAAAATATTTTTTGTACGAAAGTGTCCTAAAATTGTGACATTTTGTGACGGGGGGAGTTAAAAATGGTCCAAAATAGCGTGACGTACTTTATGGACGGCCCCTATGTTGGAATAACGAGAGCCATTGCAAACCCTCATCTCAGAAAAGAAGTCGATGTCAGAAGCACATTTCGGTGACAAAAATGTGGGTCTCAAACAAGCTTTCAAGTATGACCTATTCAGCCTGCTCAATGATCTTAATATGTTCCCTGTTGGGTTGACAAATGTTCAGAAGTTTGCAAAAGAAGTAGCTGCTTTTAAACCTAAATGGCGACGGAAGTGATCTGAGATATTTTCATATGTTTCAAATATTAGCAGAGATATTAGGCTTGAGTAAGTATGAGCATTTATTCCCCACCCCCATTGATGCACAGCCCCTATCAGAATGAGCATTCATTTGCCCATTTGGTGCACGATCAATTATTTTGCTCTATAAATGTTGGAGTTCTACTTACCAGCCTACTTACGAAGGAATCGATCCGTACAGCTTAATATTTTAAATTACGGTGGATCTTTAATCTACTTTCTAGATAACAACTCGGCCAGTCTTTTGTAGTATAGTAATGGCACAAATTCACGAGATTACAATCATGGCACGTAAATCCCTACTAACATTTCCGACATCAAATATGTTTAAAGGGAAGTTTTCTGCTGTGACAGGAAGAAAAAGAGCATATACAAATAAACTTGACATAAGCTACACATTCCTGGTGACATTGTCTTTTCTACCCCCAGATGAGATCGTCTCGTTGCAGAAGAAAAAGCTGACGGTTTTTTTATTATTCTTAATTCTTGTTATTTAAAATGTTAAAACACTTTAAATTCATTTTATGGCGTAAATGCATTTTATGAAAGCACGCATCAATACAATGTAACTAACAATAAAATGTAAACAATCAACGTCCACCCTTCCCCTACCCCAACCTCTACGCGCCGCGATAAAATTATGAAAGTTTGACCGGTCTGCTTAGGTAAACAGGTTGGGGACCACTGCATCAGAGGATAAACAAACAAGATAAACGGGTAATAATACAGGTACTAATTAGGCTTTTAATTCTTACATGGAAACAACGCAACATAAAATCTAATGCAAATCTCAGTTAGACATAGAGATAAATACTCTGCAGTTTGTCAGTCTATACCAGGGATCGGGAAACGATGGCTCGCGAGCCAGATGTGGCTATATTGATGGCTGCTTCTGACTCTCAGACAAAAGTTCGATTATTAATTTAATAAAAACGTTTATTCAAACTCCTTTGATCTACATATTAATAGCATATAAAAATAGCATTAAAATTTTATTAAAAACAATTATTCAGAGACATTATCATTGTACTTTTAGTGTTGAATTTGCACAAACTGCACACATTTACTTGAATTTGTAGTTTTAAATATAATGTATGGCTCTCACAGAATTACTTTTCAATATATGTGGCGTTTATGATTCTCTCAGAAAAAAACGTTTCCCTACCCCTGGTCTTTGCATGTCTTTCTCAACTAAAACCCCTTTTAGTATTGGGGATGGCAGAGTTGAGGATGATATTGTTTGGGGATGATATTGTTGGGGTCATATTGTTGGGGATGACAGAGTTGAGGATGATATTGCTGGGGCTGATATTGTGGGGATGAAAGAGTTGAGGATGATATTGTTGGGGATGATATTGTTTGGGCTGATATTGTTGGGGATGATATTATTTGAATTTTTTGGGCATGATATTGTTTGGGATGAAAGAGTTGTAAATTACAGATTTGGGGATGATATGTTAGGTAATAATTGAGTGGGGATGATAGAGTATTAGATTATGTACTTGGTAGATTCCCTGGAAGTTGGCACATTAAAAGACATAATCTGAGAAAATCTTATAAATAAAGATAATTAGCGTTATCGTGACTCCATTTACGATTCAAATCAAAAGGAATTAAAATGCGAGAGATGGGTAATTACCTCCTAACAAAGCGAAGTCGTTTGCAAGATCTGACAGCAAAGTTATAGCACGTGTGAGCTCCGATATTTTGGCCGAAACTTTCCCTGTTATCATAGAGAAACATGCATTTTTAAAAAAAATATCAAATGTTTTATTATTTTCACAAATAAATAATGCCAAACAAAAATGTAATTTAAACGTTTTTTTACCCTTTAAAAATATTATAAGTTTTAAAATATGTTGACCTTTTAAGTTATGGCACAAGCTTAATTTGTTCAGAAAATCTATAATAAACTACATCTGTTTTAACTAACTTCAACTTTTAGATTGAAAGAAAGAGAAACAGATTGTGATAGGGTTATGCTTATTGGAAAAGTGGGGATTATAGTAATTATCACAGCCTGTATCCTTCCTGTTACAGTTATTGTAAGAGTTAGGGTTATGGTTACTGTTAAAGTTAGAGCCATTGTTACAATTAAGGTTATGGTAATTGTGACAGTTGGCATAATAGTTATTGCTACGATTCAATCTAAACATTATATTCATTGGTGATTTAATCGTTTTATTGGCTTTGATGTTTTTCTGGTGTTTGTCATTGTGACTAATATCTGAATGTCATTAACTGAACTTTTTTAAAACAAATTAATTAAGTTTAGTGCTATAAACATCACTATAATTGAAGTCAACATACAGGTGCATTGAAGTAAATGTCACCAAAAGAATGAGTCGTGAATCTTTGATAAAGTTCACCTCACCTTTCTGGGCGTGGTTCTTGATACCTTTGGTGGTGGTTGAGATGACGTCATCTATTTTACTTTTGTCGACTAGTTAAAATATTTGAGAGGATAGAAAAGGAAGTCGTTAGGGTACTGTTGCAGGTATATGTAAAAATAAAAATTTAATAATGTGTCTTACAGAATTGAACTGCTTTTAACAAAAAAAATCTCTCAAATAAAATAAAAGATTAAAAAAAGAATAGTCTGATTAAAACAATGAATAAAAGCTTTATAAATGGACAAATTCCAATGTAAAAGTTATTTTTTTAAAATACCTGTGCCCATATTTCTTCTTTTTCACTGGGTTTTCCTCCCTGCTTAATTCATTATCCATAATCAATAAGTTTTTTTTTTATAAAAATTTAATTTAGATACTTGTTTTTATCAAGTAGTACTACTAAAGGCATTAACTAAAAGTAAACTTTTATGTATGTCAATTAAAAATAAGTTAATTATTTCAAAACACAATAAGTTAGTGTATCTTTTACGCATTCACCGTACATTTTGTTTATAAGTGTTGAATCCATAGAAAAGTTTATCAAAACTCCGTATTACATTGAATTGGCCTCTGTAAGGTTCAAGATCATAACGTTCAACAATTTAATAAAATTATGAAAGTGCCACATGATATTAAAAGGAACATCTGTAACTTTACACAATTTCCTTGACTTATTTCTCATATTGTTGAATTAAATCCCATTAAAACATAGCGTCAATCTAACGCTTCTCATGGACTTACATTTAAACTCAGGATTGGCTAAAATGGCGTCAGCTAGGGCGATGATGTCACTGATAGCCTTGTGGAGATCAGTTGTTTGTACGCCTTGTGGGATATATAGAAATATGTAATTGGAAACGATCAACTATTGTTGGATGAGATGGGTTCTTGATGGATGAGAAAAAATGATGAAGAAAGAATAGCTGTCAATTTAATTAACCAATCTAATGCTGGTTACTTTACATCTACATTGACGTGACTGCTTTAAGAAACATGTAAACGCTTCATAAATCAGTTTAAAACAAAACATCAATAATTATCAATTCCTTTATCGAAATGGGAACTGAAGATATTCGAAATATTTGTTGGACAGGATCTACAAAACAAGACATTTCGTTATTTAATTTTCTTTTAAACATTTGCTGATAATAACTCGTATGTCTCTGGCTACCGTTACCTCTCAAATAGTAACCGACTTATTGTATATCTCTTAACATATAAAACCCGGGTTCCCAGAATGTGGGTTGGTGATCGTGAAGGGTCTTCTGTGTGGTCGCCAACGTATACCTTCGACAAAATTTTGTTTCACAATAATTCAATATTGCACTGCCAAATTCGAACTCATACATGTAAACACTTTTAACACTAATGCCCAATAGTGAAGTTATAAGATGATTAGTATACATAACTATAAGAATAGTCTATTAATTTATTTTCAACCGTTAGAGCACCAAAACAATATTCAACAAGTGACTTTCATGTGTATTTTTAAGTATGCTTTGTGATTGGTTGCACACTTTACCAGATGCCCCGATGCATACTAAAGGCTTCACCATTGTTTTCTGTTCAAGCTGATGAATAGAGTGCTCAGCTGCTTGTCTTCGTGAAATATTCTTTTAGATCATATTAAAGAAGAGTTCCTATATTGCAGGTGGGCCTGAAACTACTACAAAGTGAACATATGAAGAAGAAAAATATGTTTATTTAGTCTGGAGCATTAAAGTGGAAAAACGTCTGTGTGGTTTGTACGGATAGTCACCATCTTTGCTTGGTTCAAAATTAGGCTTTCGGAAAAAAAAGTAAAAGAACTCGCTGCACAAGCAAGGGGAATACGTTGCATGATTTACGAGCATATATATTCTTGCCAGTAAGACTCGTCCAACTCCTCTAGAAGACGGATTTAATTCGCATGTAACACATCGTAATAGAGTCAACACTGGAGCTCTTACCAATCGACTTTTCAAAGAACTGTTAAAAAATGGAATCTTGTCTTTGAAATCAAAGATGAAATCAATTTATTCCTGAAAATGCGAGGAAACAATTACCCTTTGGTATATTTAAACGACGAAGATTGGTGAAGTAGTAGCATGTCTAACAGATGTATTAAAACCGTGAAATAGGCTGAAACTGAAGCTTCAGGAAATGGAAAGGGAAATGCTCATATTTTACGAACATCTCGGGGCATTTTTATCCTAGCTGCGAAACTGGCGAAGAAAATTGGAAATATTGCCATGTTTGAGAAACTCTCTACTGTTTTAGATGAATTTGAATGTTAAATAATCGACAAGTTAAAGGAGGAGATTACTGTTTTGTGTTGCATCTTGAATTGTTGGAAATCGAAGTGTAGGAATAATTTCCTGAGCTGAAAGAAGAGAAACTTTATTGACAAGAAATCTCTTTTCTGCTTCTCTTGATGTAACCAGGATTCCGATTATTTACAATGTGAATCCTTAGGTAAACAGAATGATTCCTTGGCACGAAATTAGTTGACTGAAAAGTTGCTCACAAAATCTAGTTGTGGTGTGTTGTAAGAATAATTCATATACAATGTGACAATGCTTGCCTTTCGATTTTTAGTTCCATTTGTCTTTTGTGTCTACATGTTCTGAGAGAGTGGATTTTCAACTCTTCTCTATTTAAAAACAAAGTATTGACATAAATTAAAGGTCTAAAATGACACGAGGTTGGCGTTTACAATAACTCAGCCGGGAATTCTAAAGCTGGTTAAGGGCATACAATTTTAATGATTTCATTAAATTTATTCTTAAACATTATTTAAAATAAATGATACTCTTTTATACTATTTTTTAAAAAACCTTATTAAATATGACAATTTAATTGCATGGAGGTCGCGAGTAATATGGCTTTTATAAAAAGGTATCACCACCCGAAATAGATTGGGAACCTTTGATTTAAAACCTATACTATTTCAACGCTTTCATTAGATCATTTGGGTAAATTACAATCCTGTTTTATCGGCAAAAGGTTAGACCCAGTCTTTTACTTTGAGGCTTAAAAGTCTGACGTCGGTAGAAAAATATTCCCTCGAGTTTTACATAAATATAGTCGTATTTGTTTTCTTTACTTTTTAGCGCATTTTCGAGAAGTCGAATGCGCTATTGCACCCGTTTTGTCCGTCCGTCCGTCCGTCTGTCATCACCCTTGATCTCAGCATCCATAAGTCCTAGACCCATGAGGTATATATGTTTTTTGTATGTCCTGACCTGTCATTTGTGCATCAACACTCAGTTACTCGATCCATTAAAAAACCCCGTTAAAACTACCAAAAAATATTTCGAATCGAGAGGTAACACTAGCGCAGGGAACGGCCGCCATTGCCGGAAGTCGAATACATAAGTTGACAAGAATTGAAGAGTGGTGCGAAAGTGTGCAAAAGAATTAGTTTTTTTTTTTTTAGTTGACGTCATTAGAATATGTGTAAAAGTTTAGAGAGTTTTACGTCATCATTTGTGGTGACTTGTAGTTAGATTAAAGAGAAAATAATTATTTTTTTTAATGTAAAGAAATGACTTTTAAATAAAAAAAAATGTCAGGTATATTCATTACACAAGAAAATTCATAAAAATATGTCTAAAATCTAAACACAATTACTGATAACTACATAATGCTGATATCTAACATAAGTACTGATACATAATACTAAAATGCGCTAACACGTCCTGAATTCCAATAGGGACCAGGCTTAACATGATTTTTTAATAGGTCCTTCTTTAATCTATAGAATACAAAACATAGTACAGCGATATTGCAACTCAATAAGATAATAATTATTTTGACTAATGGATTTGATATCAACACGCACACTTTATTTAGTAAGAGTTTCAGTTGTTTACGAATATATATAATATTCAGGGACAAGTCGTGAAAATATTACCTTTTCCGATGTTTTCGACGGCTGTCTTCAATTTGTTTTCCAATGAGACAACATCATCGTTGACTTGTCTCTGCAAACAGATACGAAACTTTCATTTTAGAAGTTTAAAGCCCTAGCGTTAACACCTATGGCCACAACCAAGTCAAAGCCCTGTGAGTGTTTCAGTCAGGATAAAACAATATAAATTTCACATGTGTTTACACCTAACACAATTCTTATTGAATAAAATTGAAAACTATCAGAAAACTTTAATATGCCACCAAAAAAAGGATTTTTTATTGTTTCTTTTTGTTATATATAAATGCATAAAGCTAGATACAACCCGCGGTATGGCATATGCCGCAGACTTAATCATAGATGGTGCAAGTGAGGGGGGAAAGAACTGACAAAAACTACAGCGCGAAGAAATCAGAATTAGCGAGTGAAAGTGTTGTTTTTTAATTATTTTTTTTTTTTTTTTTGGTGTTTCGGGTGTAGGGGTGTTTATTTGCTCTTGTCTTGAGCTTGTTCTGGTGAATTATAATATATAGAAGTAGTCAACTGGATACAACAACAACGAACTTGCAGAAGCCAGAAATAAAAATGGGAGGTAATTGTTGAAAATAATTTTTCATTCTAAAATTCTTGGACATCGAAACTACTTTATTCATCTTTCTTTTTTTTTTTTTTAAATATAATGAAGACTTTCCCATTAAAAAATATAACATTTGGCATGCAAAATTAATTACGAGAAAATATCTTAAATGTGAACAGTAGATAATATGTTACTGTATGTACATCAGCAAAAATTACCATATATCTTAATGTAAAAACACGAATTATATCTTTTCAAACTAGTAACACTGGAAAAGTGCGCGAGTGATAAAACTGACCTGGTCAAGTGGAATTGCCGCCACCACAGAACAGAACAGCAAGAACAAGAAGACCATGTTCTGTTGTTGTTAGTCTTTCAAAGGCAAGAAATTTTTTATTGATAATTACGCTCTTGAGAGAGGCCTGTCATCACAATAACATTGGACCAGAATTTATACTGTAGCAGGAGCCGATAAATCGTCTGCAATTAATTGCCTTTGACAGGTTGTTGTTACAGTTCGTGATACTTACGTGATTACGCAGTCATTCTGACTCTTCCACCCTGATACAAACACGTTTGGCACATTGCAAAAACACAAGGTACATGTATAAGTGAACTTGTAGGTTTCAACGCCTAAAACTGCACGTTTCTTCACCTTTCTCCCAGATTTCAATGATTGTTTTCCTTCTCAATGTCTGTACCCTATATTATATCTGATGTATACATTTCGAACGTCCTATTTATGTGGGTTTTTAAAAAAATTTTGAAGGCTATGTTTATTACGACCTTTATATTGACATGTCTTTTTATTAATAAATATATTTCTTTTATACATATTAAATGTGTTAGTAATTTTTGTTAGCATTAAAAATAGAAAAACAATATTATTTTAAAACTCAGTTCAACGACTTTATTTTAGCTAAGCTGTGACAGTTAGCATAGTTATTGTATAAACTCTCAGTGCAACTTGCGGCAATAGAGCAGTGACGCCTGGAAAGTCCGACAAAGACAAAGACAAGCCCCCACATGGGGGCCATCCATAAAGTACGTCGCGCTGTTTTTGACCATTTTGGACCCCTTCCCTGTTACAAACTGTCAGAAATCCCGGACCCCTCTAAATTACGTCACACTTTTGGAAAAAAAATGTTTAATTAAAGCGTTATTAAAATATTACATTTAATACTTAAATTCTCAAACTAGAAAACTCTTTTCATCTTAAATATACAGCCCAGTCATGTCTTGGGCAAGCCTTTCTTTATATTCTCATTAAAAAAAACACAAATCGAAATCAAATATGCACAAAGAAAAGTTAAACAAACATTAAAAGAAAGACGGGTAGATTCTAAATTATATTTAAAAATACTCACACACAAAAAGCTATTGGAAACTCAGAAATGCAAATGAGAATAAACTGATTTTTTTTTTGGTAAAAAATTTACTTAAAATGTTTTTATGCCTGAGTTTTGAGTTATCGCAATAATAGTAACTAAAATATATGATTGCTCTTTGCTGATTGCTGTTTGATGTTAAAGTTTCTATTGTCTGTATTGTCATAATCTTCAATCTGTATTCTGGCGTTCTTATTGTGATTAAAGAAATAAAAAGGAAACCTATTACCTGGGAGACAGGAAATTGTATATCTATATCTATGTCTGTGTGTATACCTATATTTATGTCTGTGTGTATACCTATATCGATGTCTGTGTGTATACCTATATCTATGTCTTTAGTTATGTCTATATCTATATCTATGTGTATATCTATGTACTCGTCTATGTTTATGTCTATGTCAATGTATTACATGTATTGTCAAGCGTACTGACACGAACAAAGAGAACCAATCTAAGATTGTAATAAATGTAAGTTACCATGACACGCTGACCACAGAGTTGTACAAACTTTGAGAACCTGTTTGAAACATCAAGTTATGTAGGGAGGGTACATGCATTGTGTCGCAGATGAGTAAACACACGTCAACAGGTGTCCAAAAGCATGCAGATAGGTGTCTGAAAACATGGTCACATGTGACTGACAATGTTCCCTTTAAGCTGCGCGGCCACGCAGTTATCTGATGACGCCACGCAACGTTTGTAAAATTTAGCGCAAAAAAAAAGTTTTCTGAGCAACTATATACACGAGATTTTTTTACTTTGCACACGGACCAACAAACCTTAGCGGGAACATTGGTGTCTGGACACATGCTCACAGGTATCTGTAGCAGTCGCGTAGAGCAAGACATTCTCACCTTTTCCTCACGTCCTCTGATCCTGGCAACACCCATTGACGCGAGAAGCCATTAGCATACAATTATTTCAACATCAGCCACAGTATAAAACCTGGTCTTATTTCATGACCGTGTAGACTGAATCCAAGCAGGCAACAATCACCAAATAACTTCTCGCTGTACAACGACTTACCACAGAAGATGTTCTTACTGTTATGTTCTTTGGTGGCGGCCTTGCCCGTGGAAAAATAGGATAATCACAAAGTAACTTGGTGATGTTGCTGTAATAACACGGCTCCCACCACAACTCGATGATCATTCAGGTATTTCAGTGAGTAACCTATAATATATTAGACAGTTTATGAAGTGTGTAACCATAACACAAGCTGTATTTTGTACTTGTGCTTGGCAAGTTGTTTAGTCATTACCAATAATGAAGTGTGGAGAAACATGATTATTGTCGTAGTTTTTAATTAACTTTTCACACTGTATTTTTCTTACAAATTATTTTTCTTTAAACTGCTCAATATTGACCTACAACAGTGTTGATTTTCTAAACACATCTTAATTTCATATAATTTACAAAATCAAAATTCCTAGAACTCTCGGCGCCTGACGTATTAAAAGCCTCATGGCTATTTATTGATCCTAGTCGTCCCGATTTATTTATTGGATAGGATGTAGAGCTAACAACCTGGTATTTTCCATTCTTGGAAAGATTTTTAAAGATGATTAAACAACCTGTAAAAACAAAGATTCTAATTATAAATACCTTATATGTGAAACATAACTAATAGTAATGATTATGTTTAATATAATAGGTACCACCCGGCAGTCCCCTGTTACATCGAGGGCTGAAGTGAACCTCCAGTGACCCGTGAAGGTCAACTATAGCAGACGACTACACATGCTACCTAGAAATACATAGAGATAAACTAAAAATTCATTAATTTAATTACGGTACGTACGATCGATCTGAAATTTCGATACATTGGACTGTTAGATGACACAAGTCTATGTGCAAATTTCAGCTCGATATAATCACGGGGAGTGGGTTATATTTTTACTTTTGTTTGTTCGCGGGACCGCCCCCGACGAGAGACAAGATTGTGAAGTTAATATAAGAGATTTAAAAATTACTTGATTTTTTAAATGCGCTGTATATAAATAATAAGGATGAATTACAATGTGCTGCCTTATTATCAGGCTGCAGACAATTCACTTGAAGAATCAGTTATAGCTTTTAGTAGGCATTCTAGTATTGAGTAAATCGTTTCTTTAGACATCAATGTAGAGAAATTGAACATTTTGATAAGTGTGCAAAAACTCCATATTCTGAGATAATGACGATGGCTCTATTCTGAGGTCTTTTTTGACATTCTTCCAATCATAGAGTTTTGGGTTATATCATTCTGGAATTAGGTTCAAATACAACGATATTATGTCTGTTTGGAACAAGAAATACTGATATAGGTCGTCTATCGTTACACGTCTTGATAATTGAATCAATTTAATCCATTTTTTTTTTTAAACATCTTTTACCTTTTGTTTTAATGACCCTGTCAGTTATCTAATTTGGTCCAAAACTGGTCACAAACATGATCCAAATGCCAAACCTTTTTCTCATCCACAATACACAACTTCCAGCGTGATAGGTTAGTAGTCACATTGACGCTGGTTCTCACACTAACATGGGCCAACCCCAGCGACGTGTAATAAAGACTCAGATAGGAACGAATCGACCAACGGCTTCGAACTGGGTGACCCTAACTGTAAGTGGTCTCCAGGACAAATCCCTGAACGTTCAAGTTCAATCACTCACCCGGATAAGTAACAACAGTTATTAATACCCTTGTCGTTAAATGTTTTTTTTTTTTTTTTGTTTGTTTGTTTTTTGTTTTTTTTGTTACTTCTAAAATTAAAGTTTAATTTCGCTGTAGATCTAATTGCATTACAAAATAATAAACTTAGCGTTCAAAGAATTATAACTTTTACCCCATACGTGCATGTGAAAACAGAAAATGATGCGCAAATGGGGAAACGGAAAAGAACTAGCAAATAAGAATAATAAACTCATGTATTAACCATTATTTAGGTATAATAATTGACACTATGTACTTAGAAATTATCTGTGAAAAGATATTTTATTATGAAGTATTTTAAAAATTTCATTTGTCAATATTTTAAGAATCAATTATTTATCATATTGTATGTACATTACACAACACCCAGTTCTTTCTTTGTACTATTCTTTTTAAAATTTATTTTGAAAATTAATGAAGCAACATTTCTTTAAATGATTAACGTAGTTAATGTATAACGTATTGTCATTAATGTTGTTAGTATGATATGAATGTTTCTTTTATTAATATATTATATTGTTATCTCCTTGTAAAGCGCTGTGAGCCGGGCTCCTTGCTGGGATACAGCGCTATATAAATTATCATTTTATTATTATTATTATTATTATTATTCAATAAAAACACAAATGCAAAGTTAACGTATCTGAGACTCCATTACCTCAAAGCTAAATAAATACCTTGAATAATTTAAGCCATTAATATTGGCACTTAGCCAAGTGATACCAAATACTAAATATGTCGATTTCTAACTATTTTTTAAATTACGTTTTGCACGGATTACCGCGTGTTACGATATTAGAGTGTAGCCTTACACTAAATACATACAAAATAGCATTAACGTGCTTTGAAACATTCTCATTTTCAAATAGACGATACCACCTTAAGGTGGGGTGTCACAGCCTTTTGACGTCATATTGTGGTGGGGGGATCTAAGTTTTTGTATTGAAGTGTGACAAGGGGGAGGGGGTTGGTTAAAAGTCGGCCAAAAAACGTGACGTCAATTATGGACGGCCCCTTACTGACAATGCCAACATACAGGTTAAAATTAAATTAAATTTGAGTTAAGTATAACATAAGTACCGCAAATAGTCTTAGAAATTAATTAGACTCACCAAATAGCGCTGTAATTGCTAAATTATAGCATATATTAATGCATTTAATAAATCAAAAACGTAAGTTCTAAAGAGAAAAATTAAATTTTGCTCGAAATCATATCATCGCAAAAAATCTGAGTGACAGTTTGCATGGAATCTATTATATAATGCGCATTGCGCATTTCCGTCCGTCAGTCAGTGTGTGTGTGTGAACAAGGAGCTTTGAATGTATCAAACCTCCTTGTGTGTGAAGCCCCTATGACCCGCAACTCTAGATTACTTTTTTTAAATTGAAAATATAGACGTAAAATCATAATGATTTTGGTTTTGAGATTAACAGAGCGTGTGGTTTTGCGTGCCATAAAAAAATGAAGTGGCGTCATGAAGTTTTTATTATATTAATTTTTTTGATGTTACTTTTTATGTTGATAATCCGACTGTGTGAATAAGCATGTGTGCGAGTGTGTTCATATGTGTGTGCACGCGTCTGTGTGTGCATGTGACTGTGTGTTTGTATTAGTTGTGAAATAATGATTTATTTCATAGATTGCTAAAAGTGAAATTAAATATTGAAAAGACGTTACCAGGTAATGGTGTACGTGTAGTTAAAATTATGCACTGGATTATGAAAAATTCCGTTAATTTTATGAACACATGTTTCTGCCGATTCGTTCTTCCTTGGTGCTTGAATAAAAGATAACGGGAAGTCATTGAATGTGACTTAAAAAACTGTTAAAAAGAAGATCAATATCCAATAATTTTTCAGAGATGGTTTTACTTTATGTTTCCTTTTAGAAGAAATGAGCCCTTGCGTGGTAGTTTGACGATTACTAGCATGAATTGTCACAATGGAAAATAAACAGTGAAAAAAACGTACAGTCGCAATTGAAATTGCATTATTTATAGTTATAATATGTAATTGGGTAAGATTGAGGCTAATCGGCGCATATTTATTTTTAAAGAAAATGGAACCTTTCTAAAATTTTAAATTGTATTTACAATAATAAAATCACACGAAGATGGGTCGAACTAATTTGTCTTAATCACTGTTAAATAACTATAGAAATAAATGTGAAGAAATTATTTAATTGCAGACGAAATGTCAATTTTGCATTTTAATATAAGCTTTTATACATCTATTTATATAATCAGATGGAGGCAAACTTTATACGGGCTTATAACAAGTCAAAATTACAGAAAATGAAATTTCTTAATAGAAAACTTAACATGGAACCGCTTTTAAAGCATTTATCAAGTGATTTATCATAAAAACAATTGCAAATATTTGTTAGGAGGAAGATGTATTTCTCTTAGGTGCTTACTTAATACAAATAAGTGTTTGGATTGATTTCATTATAAACTGACATTAAGGAAATTCATATTGAAAGTAAACGCTCAGGGATTTTAAATAATAAAATGGTACGTGTATAAGCGTTAATACACTGTTGTAAGAGTGGGGTTAAATAGCGGAAATGTACTTTTTATAAAGATGTCAACTTTGTGAACTATTTGAAGGGTGCTTTTCATCTTTTTATTTCTTGGGTCATGAGTTTATAATATTGCCGAGCCCTGAGTGGCACTATTTCTTAGCCACTGATAATATCCTTTTTGGAAAGATTAAGAAAACCAGCAGTGTAAAATTTTAAGCCCAAACCTTGCGATTCAAAGTTTTTTTTTTTTTAAACAAATAGACAATATTTAAAAACCTCCACAACCCTACGCATCCCAATCACATAAGTATTAAACAGCTCAATCAAAATAAATCAATACGTCCTAAATTAAGGTCATGTATAAACAGTAAAGGAATGAATGTTGTGTATTTATTGGTAGATGAAAGATAAAGCTTACGTTAAAAAAGACTTATTGCTAGAATCGTGCTTTGGTTAAAACTGTAGAGTTTTCTATTGGTGCAAGTTTGTGTGTGTGTGGGGGAGGGGTGTGACTTGGTTATTTCTATGCCTGCTAATGTTGCGCCTCAAACATGACAACCAGTATTCTTCTTAAACCACTCATATTTGTTTGATTTTACGTCTCATAATTGTTTTCTTTGTTGTAATATATTATCGGAAAAATTATATTTCAAGCTGGTATGATTTTTTGATAAATAAGTGAACTTTATGAAGGCAAATAACAACATTAAATCCCTAAAATAAATATAGAAATATAAAGAATTACGGACACCTCGACCCCGAATGGCTTAACACTGCCAATTCGACCACAGGACGTTTCGTCCCTAGGACACATCGTCGCCAGGACGTTTCGTCCCCAGGACGTTTCGAGCCCAGGACGTTTCAGCCCTAGGAGGTTTCGACCACGGTCGGTTCAACCACGGACGGTTCGACCCCTTTCTATGTACACCGTAGAAATTTACATATACTTTTAAAAATTTAGTTTTTGGTATAAAAATAATTCAGCATAATATTATTATGCATTAAAAATTAAATTCAGTTTGAAATAGTTATTTGAAACGTGTAAAGAAATATCACGGGTATTACGGTTATTACGACTTATAAATAGGATCTAGCATAAGAAAGTGTGTGTTATGTCGGATAAAAGACACTGACAACAACTCATTTTGTGCTAAACTGTTCTGAGTTTATTAGATCAATAGTATACAACGGGAATAAAGATTGATATAAAGTGAATTGTTACTATTAAAAAAAATGGGCGGGAATATATAATGATTGACATAAAATTTATAAAAAGCATCCTTGCTCCTATGTTGGTTTTTTTTCACTTTAAAGGAACATGTGCCTTTAAAACAAATAAACCATATTTTCCACTCTCCCCAAGCCACAATATTCACAAATATTATCTGGCGAAAAATATCCTATTCGTCTTGAACTAATTTCATGCTTAGGCTATACATGAAATAAGTGTTTAGCGAGCTATTTCTAAGAACCGAGGAAATCATGTGGAAAGATATTGTTTTCATGTTTTGATTCACGTGAAAAGAAAGTGAGCCTTGCCCGTTAGATTTTTGTAACTGTTAACGACATTTGTTATTCTGATAGAGTATAAAGCATGCGTTATTAAAGGGGTTCGAGCATGGTGAAAAAAAGCCATCAATCGATCTAAATGGAAGGATATGGTTGAGCAGGCCAGGGCCCTACATGGACTGTAGCTGGAAGGATGTGGTGGAGCAAACCAGGGCCCTACATGGGCTGTAGAGCCAAGGATTTTAATAATGATACTATATTAAAGCAGACATACCAAAATTGATGGGTAATATTTAAATTAATAATATTTTTTGTTTTCTCGACACACATATCGTTGTTTTATTAAGAAGGGGTTTGATTTATCCCTACCCTAATTTCCTGATGCGTTTACATTCATTTTTAAGGAGAATTTGAGACCCAAAACCAAATAAAGTTATTCTTATTGTGCCTACCCCGTAGCGTATCACGGGTATTTTGCTCGTACTAGAATATATCATTACAGCAGTTAACAAAATCGAAAGGAATGCCTTTCATGAGCGATTATTTGCTCTACATTGTTTGGAAAATGATGAAGATTATGATCATTTACTTATTCACGCAGTATTACGTTAGTTATCAAGAAGTTCATTTTTAAATCTATTTTATGCTCTCTTTAATTCAGAGTTGGAATTCCTGGAAAATCCAAGACAAGATATTCAACACTTTTAACTCAAAAAATGAAATACTCTTTATGAATGATATATTTACCCAACTTTAGCTTAACTATTTTGAAACTACAAGGTAACCAATCAAATTTATATAAAACTAAACGCGTTGTATCTGAGTTTGTTGCAAATCATTTTCTGTGCAAACAATACGTAGTAACAGGAGACTGTTCACACTTTCAAATTTTTTCTAAATTTCAAAATAGAGGCAAAGATTTGATGGCTTACTGTCGACGCTTAACGGCTCGTCATGCATCCCTCAGACCTGAACCAAAGATTTGAAGACATTCTTCACTTGGATATTCCTGAATGGCAGTTGAACCCTTTAGTGCGTGGACAAACCCAGATCCCAAACACAGATGAATCCTTACTAACACAGGAGCAACGTATTGAAAGGAGTAACATAAACCAATGTTTGAACTTGGATACCACAAAATTCTGGTTACAAAGTCAGATCCCAATTTTATATCCTTAAAATGTGTTGTTGTACACAAGCATTTGATTGCTTTCCCGTCTTCCTATTTGGTAGAAAAAAGAATCTGTGGCGTTATGAAACTTATCATAAAAAGCAGAAAACGACAAGAAATTGGTGCTCGTGGGGACTTCGAGTTGTTGCAAAAGTTGAGTCGGACATAAATACAATCTCATCACGTTAATCAAAGTTATTAATTGTTTTCAATTTTATTTTAAATCAAAGATATAATTTTAATAACAACCGTACTTCTTCATCAAAATGTTGCTTTATTAATTGTTATTTTATTTTGAGCTCTATATAAATATAATAGTTTAAGCATACTATTTGTAAATGAAATAATTATGTTTCAAGCAGAGACGTCACTAGTGTTGGTGACACCCGGGGCGGTAGCTCATGGTGTCACCCGGGGCGGTAGCTCATGGTGTCACCCGGGGCGGTAGCTCCTGGTGTCACTCCGTCATGATTTATCCCATTGTGTCAAATAACCGTAATATATAGAATTTTACTGTCTGGTGTCACCCCCTGATGGTGTCACCAGGGGCGGCCCGCCCCCACCGCACCCCCCTAGCGACGCCACTGGTTTCACGTATTAAATAAAAGTGAAATCTTAAAAAACTTTTAACATTTTATCTACTTAGCATTCTATGCTTTATATTCAAATTCTGTAATTGTCAGCACAGTTTAAATATATATATTATTTTTATATATTATTAGCAGTCTGCGGAAGTTAGCGTAAACTCGGTTATTAGAGACCATCTGCTTTTTTCCATTAAGGGGAAATAACTAGGATATATTTCATGTACAATAATCTATTATATAATGCTCTAAGGCGCATTTCCGTCCGTCAGTGTGAATCCCCTATACCACGAAACTCTTGATTACTTTTTTTAAAATTGAAAATATAGACGTAAAATCATAATGATTTTGGGTTTGAGATTAACAGAGGGTGTGGTTTTGCGCGCCGTAAAAAAAAAAATTAAGTGGCGTCATGAAGCTTTTATTATATTAATTTATTTAATGTTACTTTTTATCTTGATTATAATCCGAGTGTGTGAATAAGCATGTTTGCGAGTGTGTTTATATGTATGTGTGTATGTGCGTCTGTGTGTGCGTGTGACTGTGTGTTTGTATTAGTTGTGAAATAACGATTTATTTCATAGATTGCTAAAAGTGAAATTAAATATTGAAAAGACGTTACCACGTAATCTTTTATGTATAGTTAAAATTATGCACTAGATTATGAAAAATTCCGTTAATTTTATGAACACAAGTTTCTGCCGATGCGATCTTCGTGGGTGCTTTAATAAAAGATAACGGGAAGTCATTGAATGTGACTTAAAAAACTGTTAATGAGAAGACCAATCTCCAATGATTTTTTCAGAGATTGTTTTACTTTATGTTTCATTTTAGAAGAAATGAGCCATTGAGCATTAGTTGGACGATTACTCGCATGAATTGCCACAACGGAAAATAAACAGTGAAAAGAACTTATATTCGCTATTGAAATTGCATTATTTATAGTTAAAATATTTAATTGGGTAAGATTTAGGCTGATTGGCGCATATTTACTTTTAAAGAAAATGGAACCTTTCTAAACTTTTAAATTGTATTTTGCTATAACAAAATCACACGAAGATGGCTCGAAGTCACTGTTAAATTACTATAGAAATAAATGTGAAGAAATTATTTAAGTGCAGACGACATATCAATTTTACATTTTAATATAAGCTTTTATACATCTACGTATATAATCGGATGGAGGCAAATTTTATACGGGCTTATAACAAGTCAAAATTACGGAAAATGAAATTTCTTAAAATAGGAAAATTAACACGGAACCGCTTTTGAAGAATTCATCGAGTGATTTAGCATAAAAACAAATGCAAATATTTGTTAGGAGTAAGATGTATTTCTCTTAGGTGCTTACTTAATACAAGTAAGTGTTTTGGATCGATTTCATCATAAACTGACATTAAGGAAATTCGTATGGAAAGTAAACGCTCAGGGATTTTAAATAATAAAATGGTAAGTGTATAAGCATTTATACACTGTTGTAAGAGTGGGGTTAAATAGCGGAATTGTAATTTTTATAAAGAGGGGCAACTTTGTGAACTATTTGA
>MUZC01002248.1:82478-114584 GCA_002072015.1 Radix auricularia
CGTATGTGTGTGTGATTTGGTTATTTCTATGTCTGCTAATGTTGCGCCTCTAACATGACAACCAGTATTTTTAAAAGTATATATACAAACAAAAATAATAATAAATTTCTACGGTGTAGATATAAAGGGGTCGAAACGTCCGGGGTCGAAACGCCTAAGGGTCGAAAAGTCCCTTGGTGGAACTGTCCGGGATCGAATCACCCCGGGGTCGAATCAACCGGAGTCAAACCTTCCGTGGTCGAAATGACCTGGGGACAAAACGTCCTGTGGTCGAACTTCCAGGGTCGAACCGTCCGGGGTCGAATCGTCCGGGGTAGAAGTGTCCAACCACCAAATAGAAAATACTTTTTGCACAATTAAAGTAAACCAGCAGGGTACATTTTCAGCTCAAACCTTGCGATCGATTTAAGGTGTTTCTTTAAAACAAATTAACTCATACATACCTTAATTTAGCATCAATATTCACATAATTAATATCTGGCCTTTATAAAAAAAATCCTATTAATTTGACTAAAGCCATGCTTAGCCTAGAAATAGAAATAATGTTTTGGAGAGCTTTTCCCATGAAAAAAGTAATCTTAAAACATGTATTTTACTCTAAGAACTAACGAATGATGAAACATCAATTTTGAAAAATTTGCATGACATACGCTTTGACAAAAACTGTTCTTTAAGATGTAAATATATCAAGTGGAAAAAAATATCACGGGTAATACGACTTATAAATAAGATCTAGCATAAGAAAGTGCGTGTTATGTCGAAAAAAGACACTGGCAACAACTCATTTTGTGCCAAGCTGTCTTGAGTTTATTAGTTGAATAGTATACAACGGGAATAAAGATTGATATAAAGTGAATTGTTACTATTAGAAAAAATGTGCGGGAATATATAATGATTGACATAACATTTATAAGGAGATCAATTTCTCACCATTTTCTTAAAAACAGCATTGTTCTTATGTTTTTATTCACATTAAAGGAACATGTGCCTTGATAACATATAAACCATATTTTCCTCTCTCCCCAAGCCACAATATTCACAAATATTATCTGGCTAAAAATATCCTATTCGTCTTGAACTAATTTCATGCTTAGACTATAAATCAAATGAGTGTTTTCTAAGAACCAAAGGAATCATGTGGAAAGATATTGTTTTCATGTTTTGATTCACGTGAAAAGAAAGTGAGCCTTGCCCGTTAGAATTTTTTAACTGTTAACGACATTTGTTATTCTGGTAGAGTATATAGCAAGCATTATTATATGGGTTCGAGCATGCTGAAAGAAAGCCATCAATCGATCTGAATGGAAGGATGAGGTTGAGCAGGCCAGGGCCCTACATGGGCTGTAGCTGGAAGGATGTGGTGGAGCAAGCCAGGGTCCTACATGGGCTGTAGAGCCAAGGATTTTAATGATGATGCTATATTAAAGCAGAAATACCAACAATGATGGCTAATATTTAAATTAATAATATTTTTATTTTTTCTCGACACACACATTGTTGTTTTTATTAAGAAGGGGTTTGATTTATCACTACCCTAATTTCCAGATGCGTTTACATTCATTTTTAAGGAGAATTTGAGACCCAAAACCAAACAAAGTTATTCTTATTGTGCCTACCCCGTAGCGTAGCACGGGTATTTTTCTCGTAATAATATAAAGAGGTTTTGAAGATATGAGGAAAGATAAGGTAAACAATGAGTAATAAGTGGGGCTGGGGGAGGGGCGGATTAATGTGAAAAAAGATCAAGGCAAAGTTAACAACATCTATTGATATAAAGATAAGAAAGCATGAGAGGTTAAAAGCTACACCAATGACACTGAATAATTTTTGAACATTAACATCAGTTTTAAATACATTATGTTATTAACTTTCGTCACTTTTCTCATCATTCACACCTTTGGTTTGGTTTAATTAATGTCAATAATCGAGTTTTCAGCAGAGAAATTATGAAATATGGGAGATAATTTATAAAGTAACAAAATCTTCTTTTATTTCTGAAATTGCGTCCCTTGAATTAATTCTAATACTGGCTGGCCTACCAAAGAAATTCTAAAAAGCTCGTCACAAAATTTTGTAATACAAATGAAACTGCAAAAGTTTTAAAATGCCCTTATTTTAACAAGAGGGAGGATATCATCGTTAATATTGGTTTTAACTGTATGTCTTCGAGGGGGTCGAAGAAATGTGACGTCACGTCGAAAGGGTAACTTTAAATTAAACTTCCACTGAAATATTTAGTCAATTAAAATTTATTTAATGACTTTTTTTTAATTCACTGCTTCTCAAAGTGCCGGTCGATAGGCTATCAGACGCCGGTTGGCGTAAGTTAACAAGACACGAAAATTAAATATAATTATAATTCCAAAGTTTGAGAACCCACAAGAGAACAAAAAGAATTGTTACCCTGCGTCGTTTGATGTTGACATCAAAGCGTTTGTGGTTCACTCGCGGCAGGAGTGTGCGAGCTTTTTTTTTTGTCGGTTATCCCCCCTCACCCCCCTCTCCTTCCGAAACTGCTACTGGTGAGTTTTACAAACAGGACAAGTATCTAAAAAAAGATCTGAATAAGATTATAAGTAGATATTTTAAGTCAAAACGACACGGAATATCCATTTGAGGTTGGGTGGGGGAGGGGAATCTAATCGATACAATTATAAACGTTTTAAGTTTGATATAATTTTTCGATTGGTTTTTGGTCAAACGCCTCTGGCCATTCTAAATATAATGATAAATGTGTCCATTTAAAATTTGTCAAAAGTATTCATTAACTTTATTGAATGCATCAAATTCTCGACATCAGTGGCGTAGCTAGGGTCTAGTGCGCCCGGGGGCATGACACATATTCTGCGCCCCTTGACGGACCGAAAAATTCTGGGGGCTCACAGAGCCCCCAAGAAAAAATTGAAATTTTACGGTTTATATTAATTTATATGGTTCATTTTTTGAAGCAAATGATATTTTAATGAAATACAATACAGACTAATAATTCTCTATACGATTATAAACAATTTATTTGAAAAAAAAACCTCTACTAATTATATATGACTCGAATAGACATAATCTAAAATTAATTGATCTTCCTTGATTTGAATGTCGTCAATCTCGCTGTTAAAATTGATATTCTCAAATGTTCTCTTTTGATGCTAATGAGTGCAAGATCATCCAGACGATCTTGATCCATTGAAGCACGTAATTAAGACAAAATAAGGTTTACTTTGCTGAAGGACCGCTCACAGCTTTTAGTTGAAACAGCAATTTTTAGAAGTATTTGAAGTGAAATGCGCAGACTTGAAAATACGTCATCTCCATATGAAACAATAAAATCAAGAAGATCCAAAGTAGTTTCCGGTAGAACTTCAATCCGGGTACTGAGCATCATTTTTTAGTCTTTGATTTATGTACACAATTCGCAGAAATTAGCAAAATCTACTAAGCAATTTTAATGAAGCGTATCGACTTTTGTTTCAGCAAGAAGAGATTTGACGTCTAGTAAAAATCTAAATTTGTTGTTTAGGTTGTTTAAGACGTAAAATCCGTATTGATATCTCCTGTTAAAGTTTATCAATTTCGCTGTTCATAGCAGGTGCAATTTATTCTTATAGAGAAAGTTCTGCATCTCTTTTTAATTCTCGAAAGCATCCTTCTATGTCGTCTAATCTTTTGTCAACCTCGATTCTCCAAGTTGTGCATCTTCTTTCCCATTGTCTACCGCAACATGGCTCAAATTAACACGAATGTTGACAATTTCTTGCTCAAGCGATTCAAGATCAGATTAAGCTTCCTTGAAACTCACAGTAGGATTCTGGAACTGTTTCTGGACACTATCAATTTTATCAAGTATGATGTTACAGAAATGTTTAAAATCTAGGAAGTTAAAGTTTTATATACCTACCAGCAAAGCTTCTGAATCACTTCTGGTGTCAGGCGTCATATTTGTATGATCTGATAATATTTACAACAGCCCTGTCATATCATCTAGTCCTTCATAAATTGCTATAACAGCTTCTGATCGTGCACTCCAACGTGTTTCAGACTATCTCTTCATTGTGATTGGCCCAATTCTTTTTTAATTTTTCCCAAACGAGTTGTTGAAAGGGAGAAAACATAAATTTATACTTTCAACTGTTCAAAAAAAAACGTGATAACAACTGGATCATGTTTAGTTGAGTGTACTCTTGCTAAGTTTAAGCTGTGGTTGTCACAGTTGATGAACAATGCTCTGTAATTTCTAGCACATTTTCGCTGTTGAAGGCCGGATACATTCCAGGTCATTATAGAAGCATAGTCACAACATCGTGACCGACATTCGGATAGTGGTATGCTATTAGATTTCCAGTTTCTCTACGATAACTATTTCAAGGCTTGTTGTGTCTTTGGAATGTATATGTGCAAAATCTGAAAATGATTCTTTGATGGTTACTTTTTAATTTGTAATTCCACATCCACAAATCTGATGACTTGGGAAAGCTTTTATGGTGTCCTAGATCGATTGGAGTCAAGTAAGATACCGTAGTACTTGTCTTTTCTGATTTCACTCAACAGCTGATTCCTTACAGTCGATGTTAGTAGCTGGATAAATTCATTTTGGGTTTCCGGTAATAAATAAGATACTGAACCTAGATTTTATCGGGCATTTTGTTGGTGTTTTTTTTCTTACAGTTGATCCTACTGAGCAATAAGTTTTATCACAGATGGACAGGAAAGAAAGGCGGTGTCTGATGTTTCATATGAAAGGAATCCAACTTGCTTTGACAACCTGAAATCCCGTGAGAGGAGAGACCTTCCCTCCCCTCTCCCACTTTACTCCCTCCACATGAGGATTGGGGAAGTACGATTTATCTTTTTAAAGAGTCACAGCATGCAGCAATGGGACGCGAATTAACCATTCTGTTAGCCAGTGGTTCTCAACTTTTTGAGATTCCAGGACCACTTGAAAAATATGTGTCTTAACTACGGGCCACTACTAAAAATTGTGCTACTGCCGTGAAGAAAAGTTAGATATATTTATGCTGTGTATATAGATAGCTATAAGTAGTATACAAAAACATGTTAGCTAGTAAAACTATAAAATAGGCTATGCTACGATATGCGTGCTCCTTAAACAATACTCTTTCTTTTGTAACGAACAAATGTCATTTATATTATTCTCAAAGTCTTCTTATTTGAGTCTACTTGCAATCTATAAAAAAAAACTTTAAGTCATAAACAGTAGTT
The DNA here is from genome assembly GCA_002072015.1 of Radix auricularia. Taxonomy (NCBI): domain Eukaryota; kingdom Metazoa; phylum Mollusca; class Gastropoda; family Lymnaeidae; genus Radix; species Radix auricularia. Next base: position 87,693 of record MUZC01002248.1, read on the forward strand.
TTTATTTAAAAGACTGCTATATTAGTTTATTTAGTACGAACGATGTCTTGTTTTTATTGTAAGCACTGCAGACAAACCCCTTTCACAAAGTTGCAAAGGTAAAAGAATTTTAAAAGCTTTCTGAGACAGTTCGGAGTGCTCCAAATTTCAGTAACCCAACTTTTTCATGCAACATATTCAAATTGTTATTACTGGTCAGTTCAATTAATTGGTTTAATTACGATGTTGGTAATTTCATCTTCATTGTGTTCGAGATTAGGACTGGAAACCCACGATAAATATCAAGATAGAAGAAATAAAATTGGCCCCGCATTTATTGAATATAACAAGAAATCAAATTAATCAACAGTGGTTTATTTATTTATTTCTGTATTTTCTGGTTTTTCGGTAATTTCGTCCAATTTATCAAACACCTCAAAGTTACCTTGAAATAATCTTCTTTTTTTAAAGATCAAGCTTTTTCGTAAAAGCAGACATTTTGTCACTGAGAGTTATATAATGTATCTGCTTTCCTTGCCGAGTTGAATTAAGTTTATTGAGTTTTTCAAAAATTTCAGCCAAGTAAGCCAGAACAGCAACCCATTAGCCATGGTTCAAATGATCAACAAGCTTTGAGTTATTTCTACATGAAACTCTCTTACGTCGTCGCGTAATTCAAACAGTCTGATAACCAGCGAACTTCAGTATACATTAGTAACTGTTAATGTTCAAGATTCATATTCGAGCATAAGAAATCAAAGGGACGAGAACTTAATTGACGAGCTTGATAAAATTAAAAACCATTATGGCCAGATCAGAAATATATTTAAGTCTGCGTTAATTCTTTTACTTGCTAGTCTTTCTCGATGAATCCTACAGTGCGTAAATTTCATGATTTGCTCACGGACCACCTGGCAAATGTTCGCGGACCACTAGTGGTCCGTGGACCACAGGGGGGTAGGCCACTGCTTTAAGCCACTTTTTTTCTTGTCTTGGTAATTTTGGTTGCTTTTAGTGCCGTCTCTGGTAGCTCTATTAAAAGAATCGTATTGGTCTCTTACTGCTCACTCCCATCAACTCACAGTTTTTTTAATTTAAAAAAACAAAACATCAGCAATCTTACATTAGGATGTGTCATTTATTTATGAGTAGAATGGCGCCCCTTAACGCTAAATGGGGGCGCCAAAATCGTGTTTACCAACTGTTTTGTAATAAAGATATTTTCGGAGCTCCAATATTCAATCTTGCAAACGTATTTGGGATACATTAGTTTACATAAAAATTAAATTAAATAATGCGTTTTAATACTCATTTGGCGCCCCCTAACGTGGCGCCCGGGGACATTTGCCCCCCTGCCCCCTCGCTACGCCACTGCTCGACATCGCAATTCGAGAGGAGCACAAAACAACTTTCTTCTGGACTCAGTTTTTAAGGCATTAATTTTAAATTTGACAGAAATGATACTTGATACAGTCAAGTCATGTTGATTAAGATTATTGTCACTTGTGTCAATATAAAGGAAAGTAGGTTGGATTTAGGTGTCTTCGTATAGTACGTAAATAAGATATCTACATAGATGACAAATTTAACAAATGCATTTTCTGGAAGGAACCGGTTCAATAGTGGGCATATGTTCCAAGCGTACACGTACACATGACGTATTTGAACATATCTAGTGGAGTGGAGTGGATGTTATATGTCCCAAATGAGTCTGCATTACCCCCAAAGATTCCCTTTTGACCCCAGATGTGGTAATTTACTCCTGTTCGCCGATTTCTTTCTTACGGGATGCCCTCTCAGTCAATTGAGGGATTTTTTTTAAAAATACATTTTAAAAATATTATCTTTAAATAACTTTTTTTTTATAAACAAAGAAGTTAACAGTAATGATTTATAGTCAATGTTTAATTTCTATGCATTAAAATAAAATACAATATAAGGATGTTAATACATTTCGTTTTTTGAAGGCCGCTTAAACGGTTTGAAAATAAAACGGACCGGATACCTAAATATTAAAATTATAGAAGTTTATGTAAACATTACTGTTAACCCAAAAGTAGCGGATTCTAGCAAATTTTCTATGCCCACAATGATTCTGCATTACCCCCAAGAGTTCCCTTTTTACCCCAAATGAGATAATTTATCGCTGTTAACCGACCACTTGGTTTAACAGACCGATAGCAGTAGCCATTTATTTTTCATTAGTTTATAAATTCCACAAGAGAATGCAACAATTTAAACACGCCTCGTCCATTGGTGACATTACATTTACAACTGTTGTGTGACGTACGTGAAATCCTGAAGAAAAAAGAATTGAAAAAAAATATATATATATATTAAAAAAACTTGTGAGCTTTGGAATAAAACGTTATGATACTATTGGATATTTTATTAATGTCATAGTATTTTTTCAGTCCTCAACTTTCAAGAATTACTGTATTTTGCGACGCAAAAGATGACACCATACATTCCTGATCAAATGTGGGGTTCGTACAGTAATTGTCATTTTCTTCTTCAAGCGCATACCTAATAATTTTTAGAAAACATGAGATGTGATATCAATGTGATAATTTTAGATCAAATGCCTTTGATGTGCCTATACTTAGCAGGAAAACTGTCATTAGAAGATCGAAATCAATTTGTAGAATTGTCTTGTATCTATAATTCTAGGTATATCAACAATGCAATGATTCTTGTAATATAAATTACTTACATTCGCGAGCTTAATCACGAAGGTTATCACATCAAATGGTTTTTCACACTACCGCTGCATTGTTCGTTAAATGTCTTGCTAAACTAAACATTTTTTTTTAAAATGTGATATATAAAACAAGCCAAATTCATACTTAAACTTATAGGGCTTTAAGCAGTGTAGGGGCTCATTTTGATATCAAATCAGTACAAAGAAAATCATGTCAAAACGGGAAAAGAATACAATGGTACCTGGTGAAATGGAAAAATTCTTGCCGGTCGTCTGATACGAAGAAGTTTGAGAAACACTGGCTTACAATTTATTTAATGTCTTTCACATAGCGTCACGCGTGTTACTATATTACAATGTAGACCTACACAAAATAAATACTTAAAAGACAAAAATAGTGATTAGAAACATACTTATTTTCAAATAGAAAATAAAGTGTGTGTGTTGTTGTTTGGTTTTTTTTTTTGTTTTTTTTTTGGGGGGNGGGGGTTGGTTTCTTTTTTAGGGGGGGTCAAAGTTTTGTGACGTACTTTTGGAGGGGGGTCTACGATTTTGTGACGACGCGTGACGTAGGGGGCAGGGGGGTAAAAAATAGGCCAAAATCGCGTGACGTCATTTATGGACGGCCCCCTAAAGGAAAAGCATCCAAGTGCTCACAATAAGAAAGTACGTCTTAATCAAGTTTTTTTCCAGCACCTGATTAATTTGGGAACTGGCTGAATTTCCCTAGTACAAACTTTCTTTAGCAGTTATAACGGATTTGTTTGTCACCTTGAAGTGTAAGATTCCTTTCTTTAAATTTTTTAAACAAGTCGGTCAAGTAAGCGATGTCCCTTTTTGAATTGAATAAAAATTGGATCGTAAATCATCATTTTTATCTTTCAATAACTTCAACAAGAACAACAGCTTATATAACAAATCTAAATAGGCAACAATTGACAACCATCAAACTGCTTTATGAAGCAGCAAACGATTAAATTCTTCATTGTCTTCGCTATAAAGCTTTTTAAATAATCTGTAATTCAATTATTTGCTTTTTATCGTGTTGAATTTTTTTGCGTGCACTTGAATTTTTGGCAACTAGATGTCGACGATGGGTGATATATGGTACTGTCAATGCATTGAGCACATTTTTTCTAAATATGCATCAATGGGAAATTTATATGTGATTTTCATAGTAATTTTAAATATCTTCTTAAAGCATTTTCTAAAAAATCATTATTATACCTTTGCACGTAATTAAATTCTGAAATTCCGGGAAATATCTCCTTTACTTTTATAAAATGAAATGTAGAGTTGAATTTAAGACTGCTTTATTTTATTTGCATACGTCTCCCAACATAAAAATTTTTTTGTTAATTTTTACAACGAAGCCTTTGCAAGTAAATTACAAAAATTCATAATAAATTTCTATTAATGCTTTTTTTTTTTAATGAATTAATGTTAATGGTTTTTAACTTAATTTCCAACAATAAAATTAATTTATTATTTACCACTCCATCAAAATAGTCCTTATTTGTAGTTGTTGCTAAAAGAATAATTTAAATAAAGAGTGAACGTAGCGTTAATAAGCAATACCATATTTATTTCAAGAGAAAATACAGGCCTTAATAACAATGAGGCCCGAGAAATATCTTGAAAGTTTTTATTAACTTTCATGTAAAAATATAACATATTTATCCAGTATGTCCCCAGATGCAGACACCCAAAATACTAACGCCGTAGCAATCTCTTTTGGTACGTCCTGCAACAAGAGAAAAGAGTCAACAGATGAATCCGGAGTCACTGAGATGGCCTCGTTATAGGTGGTTTAGGTTTTAGATTGTCATAGAGCATGTTAGTACATCATGGCTTTCCCATGTCACAGTCAGTGTTACTGCCATTATTGTCAAACTGATAAAACCTTGTTGCACTAACAAGTTATTTACGTATTTGTTTACACTCTATGATCCATGATGTCAGCTGACAATCAAGTAATGTGTGACTTGTCCAAAAAGTTATACTTTACATGATTTTACATAAAAGTTATTAATCGGTCAAAGGTCACAAAATAGAAACTAATCCAAATATAAAGAAATTGATGATTGTATCCAACAACTTTGTAAAAATACATTTATAAATCAATGTTATTTATAAAATAGTTTGACACATCTACACATCTTGATGTCTTAGTAATCACTTTCTATGCTGCATCAAAACTTTCTCTCGTGCTAGTAAGAACACGTTATGAAATAGCTAATGGAAGGCGTTTTGCCGATGCTCTCTTTGTATTTGTGTCTTCTTCAAACTTTTTACTCTTTTACTCTTTACTAACTTACTTTACACCTAACCTCAAAGTAGTCAAATCCATTTTTAGCAACAAACGATCATGTTGACATAACTCACCTTGACTTTCAAGAAACTTCTCTCTCTGGCTTGGGTCATAACTAATATTGTTGTCACCTGAAGTAGCAAACATTTGATTTGATTGAAACATTAAAACCAGTTCATGAAATGATTGTTGCAGGTTATGGGAAAAGACAAGTAATTAAGAGAGAACTCAGGTAATTGCGAGTTGAACTGATTTTAAAGTTTAACTGGGAAAATTAAAAGAGTTCTAACAATTATAACAATATGATAGAACAATTAACTTTCATTTTCATGTCAAAGAATTTTTGTTATAAGGATCTATGCATTTTATTTATGTTGAGGATTGGAGAAGTTATGTTAAAATTATAGCAAGGTTATTAATAATAAAACCTAATATTGGTGAAATGATTGTATAATTATTGTCAAGTTTTGTTAAAAAAATATATATATATTTTATATATTATATATTTTATACTTATTGTAAAATTATAACAAACATTTGTTAATGGGAATAAAGTGGCGGCCCACTATACGAATGGATCACGCAACGGACAATTCGTAAAACAAACGCTGCAGGCAACACCCCGTGACTCGCAAATTTAACGTTGCCCTTCACAACGAACGCGCGTTGCAATCCTGCCGTGTGTGCCTGCGCTAGGCACGTGGAAGTTTGCCTCGCGATTTCACCCGGAGCAAGCGAACCGCATGCCGAAGGAAAGATCGCATTCGCTTGAAAATAGTCGACATTGCGGCTAGACGTCCTGGGCATTTTTAATAAAAGTTTCTTGTATTTCGGGGCGTAATTTTACGTGTGTGTGTGTGTGTGTGTTCGTGCATGCGTGCGTGCATGCCTGCGCGCGTGCGTGCGTGCGTGCGCGTGTGTGTGTGTGTGTGTGTGAAAACTGTAAATAAGTGTATTTGTCCTCCTTATCCCACCTCCCAACACCCAACAGCACCTAACCCTGGTTGGTGAGTGTCTGATAACACTTTCATTGCCTTTGATGACTGCCTGTCTTCTTACTTTCATATTTTCGTTGAAATTTGTGTTGGCCCCTAGCCAATTACTTCATTTCCCTTAGTGATAGACGTGTGTCGGAAATCGCGTTTCGTTTAGCGAACTCTTCACTAAATGGCCACATCGCTGGAAAGGATTGTGTTCGCAAAGCGAGGTACTACTGTTTTTCTTGCGTAACCATTTTCTATCAGCAATTTTTCTGAAGTTATTGTAAAGTACAATATTCGAATGAAATATTACACATCAATAATAATCAATTATTTCATTTCAAACTCACCCAGAATTTTGAGTCTGTCCAGAATAGCTTGACCAGTGGCCTTGACCGCAGCTGCAGCTTTGTAAACTTTCTCATCGTCATCTAAGAGAAATGGCATGAGTAATACAGATGTGGTGATGTAAAGACGGTGATGTTAAAAGACAAGATTTGTGAAGATTGGGATGTAATTATTCTTTTGGAAAACAGATGTCGTGAAAATCTTTATGTAAAGATAGTGATGGAAAGGATGGTAATGTAGAAGTCAAATGTAAACAAAACATGATGATGTCATCTTTGTTTTGAAAAGAATGATAGACAAGCTGAGTAAAATAAAAATGTTGTGTCAAAATGCTGATGTAAATATTGTGATGTAAAAATGGTTTCGTTGAGATGGTGGTGTGAAGATGCTGTTGTAAATATAATGGTGTAAAAATATTTGAAACAGATGGTATATTAAAGAGGGTAAGGTAACTATGGTATTGTAAAAATTTTAATGTTAACAAATTTTGGTTTGTTAAGAAGGTCATGTCAAGATTTTCATCTAGAGATGGTATTTAAAGATAGAAATAGAAAGATGATATTTTTAAAATATATTTAAATATTGTGATGCAAAGTTGTTGATCTAAAGATATTGAGTCAGATTTGTGTTGTAAAGATGGTTATGTAAAGATACAAAATTTAAAGCATCCCAAGTTGCGTGACAGTAATATGATACAGGTATAACAAGGATTACCACTGTGTTTTAACGAAAAGTTCTACCAGAACAGTTGTTACTCTAGCACAGATAACATTGTATACCTGATAAAGAGGGAAAGTTGTTGAATTTGTCTACCACAGAGAACATTGTTTACCTGATAACGAAGGAAGGTTGCTAAGTAAGTCTAGCACAGAGAACATTGTTTACCTGATAACGAAGGAAGGTTGTTAAGTAAGTCTAGCACAGAGAACATTGTTTACCTGATAACGAAGGAAGGTTGTTAAGTTAGTCTAGCACAGAGAACATTACCTTCTAACACGTTGAATTTGTTGGCCAGATCTGACAATATAGTTATGGCACGTGACAACTCCCATATTTTGGCCGATAGCTTCCTTTGAAAGATATCAATAAAAATCCAAAAAGTATTTATGCAAGTAAAATATTTGTTCTAATTCGTTAAAAATATTGAATTTGAGAAAACAATGTGTGGTCCTTGTGACTGTTGAAAGAACACGTAATAAAAACTCGAATGAGTATTTTAAACGCAATATAACTTCACGAGCAAAATACCCGTGCTACGCTACGGGGTAGGCACAATAAGAATAACTTTGTTTGGTTTTGGGTCACAAATTCTCCTTAAAAATGATTGTAAACGCATCAAGAAATTAGGGTAGAGATAAATCAAACACCTTCTTAATAAAAACAACGATATGTGTGTCGAGAAAAATAAAAATATTATTAATTTAAATATTACCCATCAATTTTGGTATTTCTGCTTTAATATAGCATCATCATTATCATCTGTGGCACACACACATATGAACACACTCACACACATGCTTATTCACACACTCGGATTATCAACATAAAAAGTAACATCAAATAAATTAATATAATAAAAGCTTCATGGCGCCACTTATTTATTTTTTTTTTTTACGGCGCGCAAATCCACACGCTCTGTTAATCTCAAAACAAAAATCATAATGATTTTACGTCTATATTTTTCAATTTTAAAAAAGTAATCTAGAGTTACGGGGCATAAGGGCTTCACACTGACGGACGGAAATGCGCCTTAGCGCATTACATAATAGACGAGCAAAATACCCGTGCTACGCTACGGGGTAGGCACAATAAGAATAACTTTGTTTGGTTTTGGGTCTCAAAATCTCCTTAAAAATGAATGTAAACGCAGCTGTAAATTAGGGTAGTGATAAATCAAACCCTTTCTTAAAAAAAACATCGATATGTGTGTCGAGAAAAATAAAAAATATTATTAATTTAAATATTAGCCATCAATTTTGGTATTTCTGCTTTAATATAGCATCATCATTATCATCTGTGGCTCTATAGCCCAATAAGGGCACTGGCTTGCTCCACAACATCCTTCCAGCTACAGCCCATGTAGGGCCCTGGCTTGCTCAACCTCATCCTTCCATTCAGATCGATTCATGGCTTTCTTTCACCATGCTCGAACCCCTTTAATAACGCATGCTATATACTCTACCAGAATAACAAATGTCGTTAACAGTTACAAAAATCTAACGGGCAAGGCTCACTTTCTTTTCACGTGAATCAAAACATGAAAACAATATCTTTCCACATGATTCCTTTGGTTCTTAGAAAACACAAATTTCATTTATAGTCAAAGCATGAAATTAGTTCAAGACGTATAGGATATTTTTAGCCAGATAATATTTGTGAATATTGTGGCTTTGGGAGAGAGGAAAATATGGTTTATTTGTTATCAAGGCACATACTCCTTTAACTTGAATAAAAACATAAGAACAATGCTGCTTTTTAAGAAAATGGTGAGAAATTGATCTACTTATAAATGTTATGTCAATCATTATATATTCCCGCACATTTTTTCTAATTGTAACAATTAACTTTATATCAATCTTTATTCCCGTTGTACACTATTCATCTAATAAACTCAAAACAGCTTGGCACAAAATGAGTTGTTGTCAGTGTGTTTTTTCGACATAACACGCACTTTCTTATGCTAGATACTATTTTTAAGTCGTAATACCCGTGATATTGCTTTACACTTGATATATTTACACCTTAAAGAACAGTTTTTACCCAAAGCGTATGTCATGCAAACGAATTGTTCGAGAAACGTACCCAATTTTTCAAAACGGATGTTTCATCATTCGTTAGATCTTAGAGTAAAATACATGTTTTAAGATTACTTTTTTCATGGGAAAAGCTCTCCAAAACATTATTTCTATTTCTAGGCTAAGCATAGCCTTAGTCAAATTATTAGGATTTGGATTTTTTAATGGGCCAGATATTAATTATGTGAATATTTATGCTAAATTAAGGTATGTATGAGTTAATTTATTTTAAATAAACATCTTAAATCGCAAGGTTTGAGCTGAAAATGTACCATGCGGTTTACTTTAGTTGTGCAAAAAGTATTTTCTATTTGGTGGTTTGATACTTCGACCCCGGACGATTCGACCCCGGATGGTTCGACCCTGGCTATTCGACCACAGGATGTTTTGTCCTCAGGTCGTTTCGACTCCGGTCGGTTCGACCACGGAAGGTTCGACCCCGGTCGATTCGATTCCGGAGCGATTCGATCCCGGTCAGTTCCACCACGGGACTTTTCGACCCTATGGCGTTTCGACCCCTTTCTGTCTACACCGTAGAAATTTATTATTATTTTTGTTTTTATATTCACTTTTTATAATACTGGTTATCATGTTAGAGGCGCAACATTAGAAGACATAGAAATAACCAAATCACACACACATATGCACATAGCCTCTCCCCCCCCCCGCCACACACACAAACTTGCACCAATAGACAACTCTACAGTTTTAACCATAGCACGTACCATAATATTGCATTATTCTAGCAATAAGTCTTTTTTTACGTAAGCTTTTTCATTCATCTACCAATTAATCCACAACATCCATTCCTTTACAGTTTATGTATGACCTTTATTTAGGACAAATTAGATTTATTTTTATTGAGCTGTTTAATACTTATGTGATTGGGATGTGTAGGGTTGGGGAGATTTTTTTAATATTGTCTATTTTTTTTTAAAACACATGTTGAATCGCAAGGTTTGGGCTTACAATTTTACACTTCTGTTTTTTTTTAATCTTTGCAAAAAGGATATTATCAGTGGCTAAGAAATAGTGCCACTCAGGACTCGGCAATATTATAAACTCATGATCCAAGAAATGAAAAGCATTCTTCAAATAGTTCACAAAGTTGCTCCTCTTTTTAAAAATTACAATTCCGCTATTTAACCCAACTCTTACAACAGTGTATAAACGCTTATACATGTACCATTTTATTATTTAAAATCCCTGAGCGTTTACTTTCAATACGAATTGCATTAATGTCAGTTTATAATGAAATCGATCCAAAACACTTACTTTTATTAATTAAGCACTTTAGAGAAATACATCTTCCTCCTAACAAATATTTGCAATTGCTTTTATGATAAATCAGTTGTTAAATGCTTCATAAGCGGTTCCGTGTTAATTTTTCTATTAAGAAATTTCATTTTCTGAAATTTTGACTTGTTATAAGCCCGTATAAAATTTGTCTCCATCCGATTATATACGTAGATGAATAAAAGCTTATATTAAAATGTAAAATTGATATTTCGTCTGCAATGAAATTATTTCTTCACATTTATTTCTATAGTTATTTAACAAAGACTAAGAGAAATTAGTTCGACCCATCTTCGTGTGATTGTATTATTGTAAAATACAATTAAAAATTTTAGGAAGGTTCCATCAGCCTCAATCTTACCCAATTACATATCACAACTATAAATAATGCAATTTCAATAGCGACAATAAGTTCTTTTCATTGTTTATTTTCCATTGTGGCAATTCATGCGAGTAATCTTCCAACTTATGCGCAAGGGCTCATTTCTTCTAAAATGAAACATAAATTAAAGCATCTCTGAAAAAAAATCATTGGATATTACTCTTCTCATTAACATTTTTTTAAGTCACCTTCAATGACTTCACGTTATCTTTTATTCAAGCACCCACGAAGAACGCATCGGCAGAAACTTGTGTTCATAAAATTAACGGAATTTTTCATAATCCAGTGCATAATTTTAACTATACATTATCCATTACCTGGTAACGTCTTTTTAATATTTAATTTCACTTTTAGCAATGTATGAAATAAATCGTTATTTCACAACTAATACAAACACACAGTCACACGCACACACAGACGCACATACCCACACATGAACACACTCGCACACATGCTTATTCACACACTCGGATTATAATCAAGATAAAAAGTAACATCAAATTAATTAATATAATAAAAGCTTTATGACGCCACTTAATTGTTTTTTTTTACGGCGCGCAAAACCACACCCTCTGTTAATCACAAACCCAAAATCATTATGATTTTACGTCTATATTTTCAATTTTAAAAAAGTAATCTAGAATTGCGGGGCATAGGAACTTCACACACACTGACGGACGGAAATGCGCCTTAGCGCATTATATAATAGACTAGATTGTGCCAGGCGCCGTGGCGCCTGCGGCGCCCCCTTTTTTTGGGCGCCTACGGCGCCAACCTTTTTTTTAAAGACCAACTAACTTGTCCTTTTTTGATAAATACGAATTATTAAACTTTATGAAATGTACGCAAAGTATTTATTTAATAATAATAATAGGGGTTGTATTTTGCGTACCGATGCACACCAAACAATGACGTCATCATATTAAATATTTTTACAGCGCTCATCAACACACGATTTTTCAACTAAACTAACTGCTGTAGACTGTCGTACATCGCTCCTCAGCGTTTCAACTAAACTAACTGCTGTAGACTGTCGTACATCGCTCCTCAGCGTTACGTTACAAACATACAGAACCACACCACTGGGTGTTTATATATATTAATTATACACAAAGCGGGAAAACCCATTAACTATCATTCCAGATTACTTTAAAATTCATTTCAAATCAATGATTGAAGGTGCACATAAAGTAATTAATATCTATAAATTGCTGTTAGTATATCAGGAATTTAAAAAAATAGATTTTCCAAAAATTACTTCTTCAACATTGCACTTAATATTATTAACTATTGTTTGGCGGTTGTTTCCACCCAACAGGTGTTATTGTTGGCGATAAATTGACAAAATACTGACATTTTTTAGGGTTTTTTAAATTTTATTTTTAGGAAATCCAGTAAAACTTTTCAGTATTTTTTACCCGTTGCACACCATTGGGACCTTTTTAGCATATTTGCAAAAAACCCGAACCCTATCTCTATCTGGTATGGTTCAGGAGGAGTTGTATGTACAAGCTAACATGTGCACAGACATTACACATGTATAGATCTAAACGCAATTCTCAATGGAAATTGCGTTAAGATTATTTAATATACTTGGTTTTACAAATGAGGTTTTATTATACAATTTTTAAACTCACCTGTCTTGCCATTGTTCTAGATGGTATAAATTGTTAATCTCACCTGTATTGCCATGGTTCTAGATGGTATAAATTGTTATACTCACCTGTATTGCCATAGTTCTAGATGGTATAAATTGTTAAACTCACCTGTACTGCCATGATTCTAGATGGTATAAATTGTTAAACTCACCTGTATTGCCATGATTCTAGATGGTCTAAATTGTTAATCTCACCTGTATTGCCATGGTTCTAGATGGTATAAATTGTTAATGTCACCTGTATTGCCATTATTACAGATGGTATAAAATGTTAAACTCACCTGTATTGCCATGATTCTAGATGGTATAAATTGTTAAACTCACCTGTTTCGCCGTGGTTCTTAATGGTCTTACTGGTGGCTGAAATGACGTTATCAACTTGACTTTTGTCAGCTGTGAAATAAATAAGTCTCTTTCTTTCCAAGCATAGATAAGTTTATTCAAATTCAAAAGATGTGTTTTTAGAGTCAATATTCCACACATAGGTATATTGACTACTCACAATTATTAAGCACAAAACACACGATTATATAACTAGAAATTATTATTGTATTAATGGATAAGTTGTCCTAGTGTTAAGACGTAACGCGAAATATACTTGACTTGTAGTAAACCTACCGTTGGCGCCAGGGCTGGCTATGATGGCGTCAACTAGAGCAATGATGTCTGTAATGGCTTTATTTAGGTCACTGGTCTTTACACCTGACAAGATAAGTCATAGATAAGTTCTTTGTTTTTGTGGGAAAATATAAGTTATAAGAATGTGTGAGTATCATTTTCACATCATTAATTTTAATTTCATAAACTTATAGCTTTAAAAAAGTCTCTATAATCATATGTATGGCATCTGTCCTACGAAAGACGATATATTTATCGTTATTATTTACAGCTCTTGGTGTGGCTGATGAGACCAATCCTTGAGTGGCAGTCTCTTCTGCATGTCACACACATGAATGCAGTGAGCCAGTGTTGCATGGCCTTTCTCCTCGCTCATTTTTCAACTGCGTCTTCCCTGGTTTGCTCCTACGCTCTTAGTGATCCTTCTTTCACTATAGCCCGCCACGTAGTCCTATCCTCAGCCAACCTTTTCCAAATTTGTATGTCAATGTTGGCTACTTTCATGTCTCTCCTGCATATGTACATGTATCTGCGACATGGCCGGCCAACTGACCTTTTCCCTGTCGCCAGTTCGCTGTATAGCACATCTTTGGGTGTGCGACCAGTTTGTATTGTCTTGACGTGTCCAAGCCAGCGGAGGCATCTTTGGCTTAGTATGGCTGGAATGCTCTCATGCTTGTTAGAACCAGGGCCTCTATGTTGGGAACTTTCTCTTACCATTTGATGTCAAGGATGCGGCGCAGGCATCTGAGGTTGAAGCTCTAGGGCCTTCATTTCATGCCTGGTAAAAGTGGTCCATGACTCGCATTCTTAGAGGAGCATGCTCAGTACGCAGGCCTGGTATACCTGCAGCTTAGTACTTGCTGTGAGTTTAACATTGGACCAGACTCTATTGTGCAGTCAAGCCATAACAGTTGCTGCTTTCCCTATCCTACCGCTTATCTCATCTTCCAGTGACGGGGTGCTCGAGATGTTTGATCCCAGATATGTGAAACTGTTATCAACATCCAGGTTGCAATCGTCTATAGTGATAGTTGGGAAGAAGGCAGAACCCTGTGCCATAATGTTGGTTTTCTTTATGCTAATGGTCAGGCCAAACTCTTTGCAGGCAGCGGAGAAGCTGGATACAAGGTTCTGCAGTCCGTCTGCTGTGTGAGATATTAAGGTGGCATCGTCTGCGAATAAGAGCTCGTGCAGCAAAATCTTCCTTATTTTAGACTTTGCTTGAAGTCGGGCAATATTAAATAATCTCCTATCATGTCTGATGTGTACGTATATCCCCTCGCTGGTGTTCTTAAGGCATACTGGAGTAAGATGGTAAAGAATATTGCAAATAGAGTAGGTGCCAACACGCAGCCTTGCTTTACTCCACTACTTACTGGGAAAGCTTTAGATCTGCCACCGTTATAACACACTGTGCCCTGCATGTTATGGTGGAATTGCTAGATAATGTAAAGCAGATGTGTAGGGCAGCCTTTTTTTTCTAAAAATCTGGAAAAGGCCGCTTCTGCTGACAAGATCGAAAGCTTTAGTTATGTCGAAGAACGCGATGTATAGAGGCTTATGGTTGCTCCCTACATTTCTCCTCTGGTTCATCTTCCGGCTTGAAAGCCACACTGCTAGGGTCTGCAGGCGTGTTAATGCAACTCAGGCGAAGGCCTTCTCGACTATACTCAGAAGAGAAATTCCACGATAGTTATTGCAGTTACTCTTGTTTCCTTTATTCTTATACATTGTAGCGATGTTGGCATCTTATAACTCCTGTGGTATATGTCCCTGTTCCCAGCACAGAGAGACAAGGTCGTGCAGAGGCTGTAAAAGTACTTCCTTTCCACATTTGAGACTTTGTGTTGGAATTCCATCATTGCCACAAGCTTTCCCATAGGCTACAAAATCGATGGCTCTACTTAGCTCAACTATGGTGGGTAGAACATCGAATGTTATAGGCTGTAAAGAAAAGAGCCCCTTGTAAAAATTGTTTATTTTAAAAAGTAATCCTAATAATCGTAATTAATTAAAACCTTAAACGGATGTAAAACTTGACGATATATTTATAAATCGATACCTTGGTTGAGTTTAGCGATTGTTTCCTTTAAATTGTTGACTAGCAATTTGACGTCATCCGCATCTCGTCTCTGTCAACAAAATTAAATTTGGAATGTAAACAATGGTTCATTTCTCAAGTTTACATAACAACATTAGTAAATAGTAAGTAAAGGAATGTGTCTCAATTCTTTAATTTATATAAAGATATTTGATGTGACAAGTATAACAATTTTTTCATGCTTAAAATTGAATCAAAACATAAAAATTACACTAAATTTACAAAGGTGCAGCTCTACACAAGAGTAAATATATTTTTTAATGAAATATGCTTTAAAAATTTAAACATTATTCTTCAACCAACCGTGGATTTAACTTTATTTCAGTAGCATGAAAAATATTTAGGGCTGCGGAAATTACCGATTAATTCCTCGATTAATTGTTAACAATTTTAATGATAAATTGTTTTTAACGATGACTTGACAAATCACTTACAAATTAATAGAAGTCAAAAAGTTTTTTTTTAGGGGGGGGGGGTCCGATAAAAAGTATTTTAAAATCCTGACGATTACAAGAGCATTTTTGTCAATAGTTTAATACTAATGAGTATTTCAAAATTTTAATAAAGATTCCCTACCATGGTTCTAACCTACTTATCAGACCAAATGATAAGCGTATTAAGCTTATGTCAGTAATGGAGTCTGACTCAGAGATAGAAAATGACAACGGCTCTTCTGATAAATTATTGCGTTACAAAATGGAGATGAAAGTTCCTGAATCCATTAAGCCTCTACCATGGTAGAAACTTAATGAACACCCATATCCGATAATGTTATTCCTCTCAAAGACCGTTCTGTGCATACCAATTACCTCAGTTCCATGTGAATGATTGTTCAGCTTCAGTTCTTATATTGTCAATTAGACCCGCTCATCACATGAACCAAATAATGTCAACACAGTTTTCTTGTTTTAGTAGTTTGTTAAAAGAGAACACATAAAGGAGACATTCCAGTGTTGTGTAGATTTTCAACGAGATCATTTAATAAATTTTATTTTATGACATGTTAAATTTTAAGTTTTGGTTTTAATCAAAATTGAAGATTAAAAATTAATCGTTAATTTTTTCAAAAATTAACGATAAAATTTAAATTAATCGTTAACAGCCCTAAAATAATATATTTCAAACGCACAATTATATCGGTCATACCAATGCATATTTCTATGAACAGACGCTTGAAAATAAAATTACAAGTTTATACAAACTCAAAAAAATATGAGATTAGTGGCAGCTGTTAAAAATGAAACAATATCATAACTGACCTTGTCCTCTGGGAAGGCCTCCGCTAAAGAACAGAACAGAAAGAACAGGTAGAGCATTTTCTGTGGTAAGTCGTTTAACAGCTAGAAGTTCTTTGGTGATTGGTGTCTGCTTGGAATCAGTCTACATGATCATGAAATAAGAACAAGTTTTATACTGTGACTAGGAATAAAATCTGTTCATAAATAATTGTATGCTAATGGCTTCACGCGCCAATTGGTGTCACCAGGATCAGAGGACGTACCTTAATTAGGAAAAGGTGAGAAAGTCTTGTTCTATCTCACTACTACAGACACGCGCTAGAATGAGTTCAGACACCCTTGGTCATTTTTTCAGACAGCTGGTTGATAGTCCAAGTGTTAGCAGCTACACTGTCATGTTTCCAACAGGTTCTAGAAAAACGGTCACTGACATTTTCATCCGTTAAATAATGTTCAGACCAACTCTTTGAGACAAGGAGTTATGTCGTTTATAACTCAAAGGATCCAACTTTTGTAGAAACTCGTTATAGTATCACGAAATCCTAATTGCATCATACACAAATAATCTACAAATGATTGTTAAAACTGTACCAATAAATATTCTTTAAGATAATATATATACATTTATTATATTGAAAAGTAATTTATTGAAACAGTTAAAAATGTATGAACGTTTTACATTGAAATGTATCAATTTATCAATTTTAAAGTGTATAAATGTATATCGAAGTGAAGCACAAATCTATTATGTTCTTCAATTTTGGGTTTCTGGTTTCTTTCCTATTTGTAGTGGATTTATATTTCTTTTCAATTAATGACTTACCAACCACCTTCTTGACAAATATTATTTAGTATTTACTTTGGCATTTGGATTTCTTCCCCTGTGATATAGTGCAGATAGCTTTTTTTTAAAATTTACACCCACTAAAGAGATACAAATTACGAAATGAAAATATCACATTTATTCGATCACATTCAAGTATCACACTTATTACAGATATTCAAGTATCACATTTCTCCCTGATATTCAAGTATCACACTTTTTTTTTTAAACAAATTGTTTTTTTTAACAGAAACAACAATTTGGGATTTAATCAAATTTAAATAATTCAACTTTTATTTTGTAACTGCTTGTCGCATACCTTATTCATTTATTTAAACTGTAAGAACTGTACTGAAATAATTAATTACATTTACAGTACAATTGAAATTAAATTAAAATTAAAGTTCTTCTTCTTCTTATCTTAGATGTACAGACGCTCCATCTATGCAGAAGATAATTGCGTCCACAGACCATGATGACAGATGATCTGTTGGCGAGGTTGACGGGGTCCGCCATCATCGTGTCCCTGACTCCCTGACTCTACTACCAACATTTTTGGTTGGTTGATTGTCTCTGTCCTTGGTCAGTCCCTACGAAACGAAAATGATAGCTTTGGAGAACACATGCTCGGTGACGCTTACGCGCGCTGAATAATACGGTTGGCAAGTGATGCAGCGGTCACAGGCCACGGCTATGAGCGTTCCACGCGCTTGCCAGTCGACCACCGTATTTTATTTTATCCCTCGAAGTAAGTGATTTAAGTAAAAACAAGTAATAAAAAGTCGAATTAATATTTAAACGCAATTTCCAACTAAGAATTTCCCATTATTTTTATTCAGGGTAAATCATTCCAGATTACGCTAAATTTCTTTCAAATCAGTACCTCATAAACTAAACAAAATGTAATGGCATATTCCCTCACGCAACATCACACCAGGAATGTGTCAATATAATGCGCACAGCGCAACAGTCTAACATTAGTATTCACAAAGAGAGAAAACCGGTGGTTGGACACTTCGACCCCGGAAGATTGGACACCGAACCCTGCCAGTTCGACCCCAGGACGTTACGACCACGAACGATTCAACCCCGGGCGAATCGACTCTGGACAGCTCGATCCCAGGACGTTTTCACCCCAGGTGTTTCGACCCTTTCGTTTCTATATCGTAAAATGTTTTTATTTATCCTTTTTTAAATATTATTTTTGAATTAATTTTTGGATGCCCAGTTGTAGATATTTCTCTACATCACCCATCCATCTAAGCCTAAGTCTTCCGTTTAGCCGTTTTCTTCTGGGAATCTGGTGATGTACCATCTATACTCCTCTATCATTTGACATTTTTTCTAGGTGTCCTGGCTAGCGCAGCAGTCTGCCCCTTTTATTTCTGCTACTATTGTTGTATCCTGATATAGACTGTACAGTTCATGGTTGGCTCTTATTCTCCATCCGAACTCATCCTTTGTTGGTCCATATTTTTTCCCGAGAACTTTCGTGTCCCATGTATTCAACAGGTTTTCTGCAGTTTTTGTTAAGGTCCAAGTTTGACTTGCATATGTTACAGCTGGTCTGATGACCGTTTTATACGAGATTTCTTTGTTTCCCTAGCAATGTTTTTGTTTTTAAGGATTTTCCCTTCTGATGTAGCGTTACATTTTGTCCGGGGCTGATATAATGACATGTTAAGAAGGCTAGACTCAGTGACCACGACAGCACGCCGTGTGCCGGTGGGGTTATGGGGAAGGTAAATAAAGTCAGTGGGGGGCAGCGAGGATGTAGGCGCCCTTTAAAAGAACTATTTGACAATATTGACTTTTTATTGTCCGATTACATCGGATCGGGGTTAGGGTATGTTTGGAATGACCTGAGAGGACTGGCGCATTTATCACAATCATGAATTTGTGTGGAATGTTGACTGGTTATGCGTGTGTATACTTTTTTTTCAAATCGTCGTAAATTACACGTTACAAATAACTATTTCAAACTGTATTTAATTTTTGATGGATAAACATTTTAAATTAAAATATTTTATGCCAAATATTTATTTAAAAAAATACATTTTAAAAATACATCTTTAAAAAATTCTTCTGTGTAGATACAAAGGGGTCGAAACGTCCGGGGTCGAATCGTCCGGGGTCGAAACGTCCGGGGTTGAAACGCCATGTGTTCGAACGGCCAGGGTCGAAATAACCGATGTATAACGTATTGTCATTTATGGTGGATATTATGATATGAATGTTTAACTATTTAATTAATATATGTATTTTTGTATCTCCATGTAAAGCGCTGTGAGCCCGTCTCCTTGCAGGGATACAGCGCTATATAAATTATCAATTTATTATTATTATCTTATAAGATTATCCGCAACACTCAGCCTGACAAGAAAGTCACGGGTACAACAATATTTTCTTTAGGAAGCGCACTTTGGTCATTAAAAGTGTCATAAGACATTTAGAGTCTAAACTTATTTTATATTGAATTGGAATTAAATATTCTTGCTGATAGAAGTTTATTAGAAACATTTCACATTTTAAATACCGAAATCTAATATGTATTGACCCTTCCATTAATTCTGATAACACTTTTTGCAGGACGTATCAAGCGAGGTTGCGAAGGTACAGTGTTTTTTGGTATCTGCTTTGGATACGACAAGGGCTGGTAAACTTTGTCTATGATAAGGGCTGGTAAACGAGTGCTATGACAAGGGCTGGTAAACTTTGGCTACGACAAGGGCTGGTAAACTTTGGCTTGTCCAAAACAACTAAATTCAAGTCACTTTCAACATTTCTGTTATGTCATTGTTAAGTGTATCTCTTGAAATAAACTATTCATCGAAGCAGTGATTGAGTTTGTAATGTTTGTGATTTAAAAAACCTAAATTGTGTTTTCCACGTTCTTGAATTGATCATTTGTGTTGTTCACTTTCATGAGTTGGCCATATTGAGCTGTTTACTTTCATGAGTTGACCATATTGAGCTGTTTACTTTCATGAGTTGACCATATTGAGCTGTTTACTTTCATGAGTTGACCATATTGAGCTGTTTACTTTCATGAGTTGACCATATTGAGCTGTCTGCCGTAAGATTTTTTTTCATCGCTGATGTACCGAGAAGGATTTTTTAATGAAATAATCAATGGTGGTCAGACCTGGAGTAACTGTAAGACATTTTGGAAATGAAAACATATTGCACGTCCCCACTCTTAATTTTAAAAAAAATTGCTTTCAGTTGTTTGGGCAGTATCCATACATTTAAGAAATATATGCGCTACTGGTGCACAATTAATAAATATTTAAATATTTAAAATGTTATTATATACTTGCAAGGCCTGTCGTAGGTTGCAACGATCTCAGAAAAAAATGGATACATTTAAGAAACCATTGAGTGGTATGTTTTTTGGTTTGTTTTTTTTTTTTAAGCAATTATGCCAGACACCTACACGGAAGTGTGCAAAAAAGTTCAAGTTTCTTAGCAAACAGATTTTAAAAAATAATAATTTAAACGTTTAAACAAATTAAAAACGATATTAAGGGGCTATTGCGATTGTACTCAAGCTATGTTTCTCAATATCGTGTAAAATTGATTGAGGTATTAAATTATTAACGTGCATTTCATGCCCGAGGGAATGAACATTAAGAGTTCAGTTCCCCATAGTAATTATTTATAGACTCTTGGGCTTTTATATACTAAGATTGGCCAGATCCGTCATTTTCTAAGTAACTTAAGCTAACACCTATTTTTATAAAGCTAATATAAGGAATAAAACGACATTTAGAGGTCACTGTCCACATTCTGTGCAAGATTTCAATTTCAAAAAGTGGTTCATTTTAATTCAGGTTTATCATGGATATATTCCTTTATATTGTTAAAAATTGGATGCGAAAAATATCTTAAGCATATACCAAAAAGAGACATTCGGGCCCCCGACCCAGAAGAAATTCAGTGCCCTATAGCATTTTAATATTAACAAATTTAAGATCAATTATTTTACACAAAACCTAATGCATTAACTTATTTAAAACAAAAAATGACATGATGGGGCCCATTCAGTTAAATGAGAAGTTGTAAACACATGTTCATTTCAATTTGCATAACAATGGATATATTAGCCATTATTTGTCAAAATTTTCAAAATTTGAATGGGGAAAATATCTTAAGCATTTACAACAAAACAGACATTTGGGGCCCCGACCCAGAAGGAATGGTCAGTTGGAATTCAGGGCCCTATAGTATTTTAATATTGGCTATCAAGTTTGTGTATACAACGTTTGGTTAAGATCCATCAATTCACCAAATAGCTAGCGCTTAAACTAATTTTATGCATCTCATTTAAGCTTTTTTTAAAAATGACATTAAGAGCCCCAGGGCCAATTCAGGGCAATAAGTAAAGTTCTAAACATCTGTTAATTTCAATATGGATAATAATGGATACATTTATTATTTTTGTCAAGATCTTTAATATCTGAATAGGGGAATGAAATCTTAAACGTTAACGAAACTAATATTTTGGGCCCCATGCCCCGAAGGAGTTGCCATTATGAGTTTAGTGCCCTGTAGTATTTTAATATTAGCTATGCATTTATATACAAAGTTTGCTTAAAAGATCCATCAATTTAGCAAGGTGCTAGCACTTATTAAACTAATTTGTATATAGAGCAATTAAGCAAAAAATGTCATTTTTTAGCCCCCGGTGCCCCATCTGTGTTTAATTCAGAAAATAAAGTTGCCAGTTACCATTCCAGGAGCGTACCTTAAGCTTAAAAAAATTTCATGATGTTCGGATGAATGGTTTAGTCTGCTATAAAGGACAAGCACACACACACACACACACACACACACACACACCACACACACACACACACAGAGAGAGAGAGAGAGAGAGAGAAAGAGAGAGAGAGAGAGAGAGAGAGAGGGAGGGAGAGAGAAAGAGACATACTTTCACTTTTTAATATACAGATTTTTCTCATTTTGCTATGAAGCCTTTGAAGTAGCAAGTTTCTTTCAATCTAGGTGGTACTAGTAATTGCTATTCATATTTTTTCCCGTATAATGATGGCTTTTTGTCTCAGGCAATGAGACATTTCCTTTATTGAAAGCAAAACGTTGTGTCTGCTGCTGACACATTCAAGACTTTAACTCAAGAAGCTTGTTTTTAAATATTCAAACCAAAAAGTTCTAGCTTTTTTTCTGACATTAGTACTGTAAAACAGTCATTTACAAAAAGTATACATCTAAAACATTTTTTTAAATTTAATAAATGATTCGTGCACCTCAGCGTAAACATATACACGTGCCGCATGTGGCTCGCGAGCTGTTGTTTGGCCACCATTAAATACGATAACTAATTATTAAAATTGAAGTGTTGAATGATTGGGATTAATTGGTTACTTGAATGACTGCTGTAAGTATTTCTTGAAAAGATGTGTTAAATGTATTAATTGAATGTCTGAGCAAATGTGTTGTTGTTGTTGTTTTTTAAATTGAGATACTTGAATGTTTTTAATGAATTTGTTCTTTGAATGTATGTATCAAATTTCTAAAACAATTTTTTTAAAGGATTTTTTTTTTCTATTTTAGATATTCATAAAAAGCTTTAAATTGTTTAAATTGCATGACATTAAACATATAACTGATGTTAATTTTTTACCATAACTATGTACGTATAAGGCTCTGTTTGAATCCTTTTCGATACCAAGTTACTCTACTAAGTTATTGGAGCATGAGACTTTTTTAAAAAATAATTATGAATAATGGAAAAATTTTCTCATTACCAGAAGCGTCACTAGGGTCGGTGTCACCCGGGTGGTAGCATATGGTGTCGACCCCTCACGACTTTCCCATAGAACTCCTCCGAGTTTTCCAATATACAGAATTTTTATTTTGGTGACACCCCCTGTGATGGTGTCACCCAGTGCGGCCCGCCGTCACCGCACACCGCTACTGCTTATTACTATTCTTACTTCTTACATAAAAGTATTTAAATTCCTTTTTTTTCTCTTTCTGTTGTTATATAGTCTACTTAGTCTATATAGACTATCTAAGAAACTTAAATCTGTTTTAGCTACAATACTACCACAAGAATGTTGTAGTGCGTATTATGTTCAGTAATCTTTCGTGTCGCGCAATAAGGTGCGCATTATATTGTCAATACCTTTTAAAATATTTTCACGATCGGTGCGCATTATATTAAACATATTTTACTAGGCAAAACTAGAATTTTGTATTTTTGGATTGTTTTGCCCTGCATATTAAAATGAACATCCTTATTGTTATGTCTCATATATATATGATTTATAGTTCTTGTTTTGTTTTTTTAAAATTAAGTTTTTTAAAATTAGACTATATCTTATATAAGCAAAAATTGACATTATGGGCACCTGGCGTTCCATGAGTGTTAAATTTAGAAAATAATGCAGCCAGTAATCATCAGGGCGCGTACTAAACTGTCTCCAAAAGTTTAATGACGATCGAATGCATGGTTTATGAAGGAAATGCACACACACACACACTCACAGTTCACACACACACAGAGAGAGAGAGAGAGAGAAAGAGAGAGAGAGAAAGAGAGAGAGAGAGAGAGAGAGAGAGAGAGAAAGAGAGAGAGAGAGAGAGATACATACTTTTTCATTTTTATATATCTAAATAAATAATCAAATCATGACATTAAGGGATCCCTGGCCCAATTGGTGAAAGATGTAAATTTTGAAACATTTGTTTATTTAAATTTAGATCCACGACACTCTATCTCAAAAATTAACATGATATATAGAGATAAATAAAATATTTTACAAAATCAATAATTCAATTAATGTACATTCGATCGATCTGAAATGTCCATACATCTTTTTTTATTATCTGCAAAATTTGAGCTCGCTAGCTTACGAGGAAGTTGGCTAAAAATCGATCCAGAGTTTTTTTCGGCAAGAACGTACGGTCTCAGAAACCACAAGTTAATATAAAGGATTTAACAAATTTGTCAACAATTTCAGGTTTGTTATTTTAGATGCCTCCATGACAGAAATTATCCGACTTTGCCTGTTTGGAGCTTACCACCATGTTAATGTTCTAAAAGACTTTGGATCAAGCTGTGTGGGAAGTTGTGGGTCCAGTCTGTGACTCTTCAGACTTCATAGCCAAGGTAAAATGTAATTTAAAAAAAAAAAAAAACAATATTATAAAATTAGATGACCAAATTCTCTTCCTTTCTAATCCATTTCTGTTGTTTGGGCTTAAACGCCAGCTAAGTTTTTTGTCACATAGCAGTAGTTGATTTTTTAAATTGTAGAATTTTCTTAGACTAGCTTTCTGTTTGCTTTAGACTAAATTAGATGACTACATTTATCTTTGATCTGTTGCCTTATAACTATATCCTACATCATCAGGACGGCATCATCACTGCCCAGAGAATGGTCTGGTGGTCATTCATGATGTTGGGGCCCATTGTTACAGTATGGCATCTAACTACAATAAAAGGGGAAATAGATTAGCAATACAACAGGATGGGTAGTACAACATGATGTCAATACATGAAATTATGCTTATGGCCAATTTTGCAGATTTTTTAAATGAAGATATATCTTGATAAAAGAAAAAAGATTTAGGTTGAAGTGTAAGCTAATGTTGCAAGATCATATATATATATATATNTGTGTGTGTGTGTGTGTGTGTGTGTGTGTATTTGTATATGCTTATATTGTTCTACTGTAGATGAGATCTGCTGAGGTCATGGTCACTGGTGAAAGGTGTGACCTTATAAGACGACCAGACACAACGATTTTATGTCCCCTGACAGAATCTGAGACACTAATGAAATTCTTGTGACAATCGGATGTAAATCCTCTATAATTTTAACATAATATTTCCTTATATGATATGATTCTCAAAATTGTAGATATCCATTGCATAGTTGACAACAATTCATGGGACAATAAACAATAATGATTGAAAATATGGCTCATAGGTCTTCTTTACTATCATTTAGGCTTTGACTTTACATTTCTTGAATGATTTTAAATTGTGTTAGTTCAGCTTGAACTCAGATTTCATAGACAGAAAGTTATTCTTTTCTTATATGTTACAGACGCTCCTTCTGTACAGAAGATTATTGCGTCCTACGTATTTCTATGGTTTGTGTTTAGTCCTGTATTCTTACTAAAGTTTTAAAAGATGATAAAGTGGTGGCTTTCCTGGTTTCCTCAGACAACCCATTCCACGCCCGAATACCAATATCAAAGATGATATCGTCCCCCTTATTAAAATAAGGGCATTTTAAAACTTTTGCAGTTTCATTTGTATTACAAAACTTTAGGACGAGCTTTTTAAAAAGTATTTTTTATGCCAGCAAGTATTAGAATTAATCCAAGGTACGCAATTGCAGAAATAAAAGAATATTTTGTTTCTTTATAAATTATTTCCCTTGTTTCAAAAAATTATCTGCTGTAAACTCGATTATTGACAATGTTTAAACCCAACCAAAGGTGTGAATGATGAGAAAAGGGGCGAAAGTTGATCATATAATTTATTTAAAATTGTATGTTGATGTTCAAAAACTATTCAGTGTCATTTAGACACAAACTGGAGTGGTGTAGCTTTTAACCTCTCATGCTTTCTTATCTTTATATCAAAAGATGTTGTTGACCTTGCCTTGTCTCACATCTTTTTTTCACATTAATCCGCCCCCTCCACCCTATTGTTTACCTTATCTCCAAAACCTCTTAATATGATTTTTTTTAAATTAAATCTGGCCAATACTACAAATCCTCCAATAATTAACCTGGGTTTTTTTTTCTTAGCATATGCAATTAACTTTTTTCTTTGTGAATCTTGCCAAGCAAATTAGAAATGTTTTAAAGCAAATTTTACTATCGTAAGTGAAATAAAATAATTTCACCCACAACGAGGTTTAATGATGTTAATTGAGCATTTAACAGACCGGAAAAGCAAAGTTGTTTGGTTTTTTTATGTTTATGTTTATACAGCGCCACAAACATTCACAGAATGAACGTGACTGAGTTCCACTTGCTGTAAAACGGGGGCAGGAGTGGTGAGTGGTCATAGATGGCTTGACTGAACTCCAGGTAAACGTGGAGGTGAACAATAGCAGACAAGCTACATAGAGATAAAGTATGCCAGAAAATCAAGGGTATTTCTTTAACTTTATTTTTTTTTCAGCAAATATCGTTTTACCTTTTGTATCTGTTTCCAAACATTTAGCCATACTTCAAATATTCAACAACACTGTTTTGTCGGAATTATTTCTTCGGCACATTTTAACATTTGCGAGTATAAAAGTCACGGTGAATAGTTTGATAACCATACATATATAAAAACTAAAAACTCTTTTTCCCTCACTGTCAGCTCTTAACTCATGCATTTTATCAGGGTCCAACAATCACGAAACAGCTGAAATTTCAACTCATTTAAAAGGTCGTGTGTCCAGACATACCTTCCGATATCCAATTTAGAAAATGAATAAGTGTTTTTGCGACAATCAAAATAGAAACAGTTGCCTCAGCTGTGTCTGGCTGTTGACTTATACTGATGTCCTCAATGCCAATGATAAGTCAGATGCTGCAGATCCCTCTAAATCTTCTAATAACAGTTTTTCGGAATCCCGCAATTGCACTACTTTTCGTTGTTGTTTGTTTTGTTTTTTCCTTTTTT
>MUZC01002248.1:114640-133771 GCA_002072015.1 Radix auricularia
TTTTTTTTTTTTTTTTTTTTTTTTTTTTTTTGTCGTTGCTTTTTTTTTTTTTATTATTTTTTTTAAGCCTGTAAATAATTTCTATCCATCTTTGGCAATCCTGCAATTTCTACACGTATATTATTTCACAGCAAAATTTAATTTAATCGCCAGATCTTACGCTTTTGATTTATTAAATTCATTAATATATTTTATACTTAAGCAATTACAGCGCTATTTTGTGAGTCGTATTAATTTCTAGGACTTTTTGCGGTACTTATGTTATACTTAATCAAATTTAATTGAAAATTAATCTGTATGATGGCATTGTCAGTTAGAGGCCATCCATATTTGACGTCACTTGATTTTGGCCGAATTTTAACCCGCCTCCTCCCCCTTGTCAAACTTCGTTACAAAAACTTAGACATCTCCCCACACACACACAATATGCTCTGACACCCCACCTTATGGTGGTATCGTCTATTTGAAAATGAGCATGTTTCAAAACAATTTATTGTTATTTTAGTATGTATTTAGTGTAAGGCTACACTCTGATATCGTAACACGCGGTTATCCGGGCAAAACGTTATAAAATAGATAGAAAGAAATGGAATATTTAAGTGGAACTTATGTTTAGAGTAGCGTGTGTTGAAGTGACGTCACAATGCTTAAACTCACCCTCCTCATCGTCATAAAGTTGGGGATCCCCTTCCCATTGGTGCGTGACGTCATTTTTGGACGGTACCTTAAATTTATAAACGTGATTTTTGCCCCCCCCCCCGGAAAAATTCCTAGGGACGCCCATGCCTTAGTTGGTATTTAATTAGTAGAAAAGGCATTTTTCTACTATTTTATTTGTACTTTTTTATTTTAGGTTCCATAATAATACAAATTGTTCAGTTTTGTTATTTAAATTAAACTTTGCGCGGACTCCTGACGTTGTTCAGGGACTCCCAAATCAATTTTAATATCCACGAACCCCCTAAATGGTACCGGGGTGCCTGGGGGTCAGTACGGACCACTTTGGGAACCATTGGTTTAGATACACATATTCTTGACATTTAATATTATTGTAGTCTCTCTGGATTATGATGTCTCCATTCCACACGGGTCGGTTTATTACGTCATGTTTGTTCTTATTATTAATCTAAGCTTAAATTACTGCGTTGTAACAAAGATCTCCCTAAATAACTTGGTCGTTTTAATGACACAATAAGTTGGGACTAGACAATGGTGTTTATTCATTCAGAGGAAATATTGCACACTAACAACAATCATACATCAATGTTAAACTTAGGAGATTGAAGCACTGCCAAACAAGATTGTATGAGTGAATTGACGTAGAATGTTTCTGTCTAGGAGTTGACCTTAACGTTGACATGGTGCCATGTTGTGGATACCTGTAAAATTATTGACGTCAAGTTTGACATACTTAGTATTGGATATCACTTGGCCAAGTGTCAATATTAAGTGCTAAAAATTATTCAAGATATTCATTTAACTTTGCAGTAATGGAGTCTCAGATACGTTAACTTTGAGTTTGTGTTTTTATTGAACAGTACAAAGAAAGAACTGGGTGTTGTATAATGTACATACAATATGATAAATAATTAATTCTTAAAATATTGATAAATGCAATTTTTAAATACTTTATAATAAAGAATCTTTTCACAGATAATTTCTAAGTACATACTTTCGATGATTATACCTAAAGAATGGTTAATACATGAGTTTATAATTATTATTGGCTAGTTGTTTCCCCGTTTCCCCATTTGAGCATCATTTTTTGTTTTCACATGCACGTCTGGAGTTAAAGTTATATTTCTATGAACGCTCAGTTTATTATTTTATAATGCAATTACAGTGAAATTAACCTATAATTTTAGAAGAAACAAAAAATAAATAAATAAATAAAAGAATTTATTAAACATTCAACGACAAGGGTATTAATAACTGCTGTTACTTACCCGGGTGAGTGATTGAACTTGAACGTTCAGGGATTTGTCCTGGAGACCACTTACAGTTAGGGTCACCCAGTTCGAAGCCGTTGGTCAACCCGTCCCCATCCGAGTCTTTATTACACAGGTCAACTGTCCACTTACCAGAGTTGGGGGAAAATATACTTAAGTTTACTTATAGCTGCACCAGAAATGAAATGCAACGGTCTAAAACATAATACACATGGTCTAAAACATAATACACATGAAAGAAATAAAATGTAACGGTCTAATGTAACGAATTTTGTTAAGGGGCCGTCCATAATTGACGTCCCGGTGCTGTAGGTTGGAGGGGAAGGGGTCACACTTTTGTGACGAGGCTTGACGAGGGGAAGGGGTCACACTTTTGTGACGAGGCTTGACGAGGGGAAGGGGTCACACTTTTTTGACGAGGCTTGACGAGGGGAAGGGGTCACACTTTTGTGACGAGGCTTGATGAGGGGAAGGGGTCACACTTTTGTGACGAGGCTTGACGAGGGGAAGGGGTCACACTTTTGTGACGAGGCTTGACGAGGGGAGGAGGCGGGATGTTTAAGAAATGTGACGTCACATCAAAACGCACAACTTTAAATAAAAGTTCCCCTTAAATATTTGAATTTTTACAATTTATTTAATGACGTTTTATATGGCTTAACGCGTGATATGATTTTAGAGTGCAGCCCTACACAACATAAACACTTAAATTACAAAAATGTGATTTGAAACATGCTCATTTTCAAATAGAAAATACGGCTTTTTATAGAGGGATTGGGGCCCAAAACTTTGTGGCGTAAAATTGAAGCGTGATCTAAGTCTTTTTAGATGACGAGTGACAAGGGGGGGGGGGTGAAAAATCTGCAAAAATTGCGTGATGTCATTTATGGATTGTCCCAAAGTCAACTACAAGTTTCTTGTTTATATTCAATAAAGTTTAGTGAACAAATAAAATTTATTTTAGTCTCACAATTATAATTTAACAATTTCCCACATTTACGGTTAGTTTGATTAAACTTTAGACATCAAAGTAATGGCACAAACAAGATAGAGATCTTTCAAAAGTCTGTCAAACATCTGTTAAAAGTCTGTCAAACTTCTGTCAAAAGTCTTTCAAACATCTGTCAAAAGTCTGTCAAACATCAGTCAAAGTTTTTCAAACATCTGTCAAAAGTCTATCAAACATCTGTCAAAAGTCTGTCAACCATCTGTCAAAAGTCTGTCAAGCATCTGTCAAAAGTCTTTCAAACATCTGTCGATTACGTACCTCAAAATTAGCCTCAAGGAAATCTTCTCCAAACGAGTTGATTGGACCTCCACCCTCAGGGTCCAGGTGACCAACCCCGCCCCAGATTTGTCCGGGGGCACAAGGGTTAGGGACATTAAACCCGTTTGGTATCTGATACCTGTCGCTGGGGTTGGCCCATGTTAGTGTGAGAACCAGCGTCCATGTAACTGCTAACCTATAACAGATAAAGTTGTTTAGTGTGGATGAGAAAAAGGTTTGGCATTTGGGTTTTAACAGTAGGGTTGAATCATGTTTTGACCAGTTTTGGACCAAATTAGATAACTGACAGGGTCATTCAAAAAAAAAGTTTTTAAAAAAAAATTATTTAAAAAAAGCTTGATTAAATTATCAAGACGTGTAGCAAAAGGCGACCTATATCAGTATTTCTTGTTCCAAACAGACATACCGATGTATTTTAACCTAATTCCAGAATAATATAACCCAAAACTCTATGATTGGAAGAACGTCAAAAAAGACCTCAGAAGGGAGCCACCGTCGTTATCCCAGAATATGGAGTTTTTGCACAATTATCAAAATTTCTCTATATTGATTTCTAAAGAAACGCTTTACTCACTATTAGAATGCCTACTAAAAATCATAACTAATTCTTTAAGTGCCGCAGACTGATAGTAAGGCAGCAAAATGATTTACCCTTATTATTTAAATACAGCGCATAAAAAAGTAATTTTTAAATATCTTATATTAACTTCACCATCTTGTCTCTCGTCGGAGTCGGTCCCGCAAACAAACAAAAGTAAATGATTGACCCACTGCCCATGATTATATCGAGCTGAAATTTAGCACATAGATTTGTGATACCTAACAATCAACTGTATCAAATTTTCCTATCTATCTAATGTACCGTAATTAAATTAATGAATTTTTATTTTATCTCTATGTATTTCTATGTAGCATGTGTAGCCGTCTGCTATAGTTGACCTTCACGATGCAACATGGGACTGCAGCGTGGTTCCTATTATATTGAACATAATCATCACTATTAGTTATGTCTCACATTTAAGGGATTTATATTTGGAAAAAAACTTTGTTTTTACAGGTTATTTAATATATCTTTCAAAATCTTTCCAAGAATGGAAAATACCAGGTTGTTAGCTCTACATCCTATCCAATAAATATATCGGGACGACTAGGATCAATAAATAGCCATGAGGCTTTTAATACGTCAGGCGCCGAGAGTTCTAGGAATTTCGATGTTCGTAAAATATGTGAAATTAAGATGTGTTTAGAAATTCATCACTGTTGTAGGTCAATATTGAGCAGTTTAATGAAAATTAACTTGTAAGAAAAATACAATGAGAAAAGTTATTTAAAAACAACGATGACATCTCTGTTTCTCCACACTTCATTATTGGCAATGACTAAACAACGAGCCGAGCACGAGTACAAACTACAGTTTGTGTTATGGTTACATACTTTATAAATTGTCTAATCTATAGGATACTCACTGAAATACCTGAATCTTCATCGAGTTGTGATGGGAGCTGTGTTATTATTACAACAACATCACCAAGTTAGTATGACTGTGACAGTGTGGATCACAGAGAGCTCAAATAGCAATTGATGTACTGGCTCCAAGCTGCTGGAGAAACTCATACGTTATTTATGGAAATGTATTCTGACGGCGGTTATATATGAATACATTTAAATTAATATTACAAAGAATGTAACGTTTCACAAGCACGTACAGATAGGTAAATGGTGTTGATATACCAAAAACATCGTCCACACAGATGTTGGTAAATGCTATTGATTTAACCGAGAAATCACCCACACAGAGATAGGTTAGTATACAACCAGGATACTGTAATGTTTTAAAAAAGCTTGATTAGTCGCATAAGATTATTATAATGTTTATCTCTAATTATAGCTCATTGTTCAATATGTTAGTTTTATTTGTTGTTGTCTATTTGTTAATCAACTTCACGTATTCCGATTGAGCTGACGTTTAGGACACATATAGGATTTTTTTTATTAATGTACATGAATAATTCATTATCAATTATAATAAATTGATAATAACTTTAATCAGTTAATGTTAATTATTTGTATTAATAACTGACTCTGTATTGATATATGTATTATGACTACAAGTTTACAAGAGCGCTCTGGTTGATTGTAAAAATTTGTATTAAACTGACCTGGTGAATGGCGGCGACCTAACATGGAGTCTTGACTCCAATCGCACTAGTAAACCAGTAATACTTTGTCCTCTTCTAAAAGTATTTTTTTAATTAAACGCAATTATATTTAAAAATAAATAGAGTTTTAAAAAAAAAAATAAAATTTAAACCACGTTGTTATAAGTAGGCTAAAAAGAAGAAAATAATTTAAAACTTAAAATTTCGAGTACTTTGATTTAATATGACTAAAAACGTTGGGCGGGTCCTTATGAGAGTTTGGTATAAAACTTAAAGATTAGAAGGCAAAAGAGAGATCTATGCGGGAGAGAATGAGTGAACTGCAAACGTAAAACCTCCTAAGCACAAGTCCCACGTTTTTTAGTCATAAACGTATACGATAGATGGATGGCGGGACATTGTTGACTTTTTATCAATTTTCTATGTTTTCGTTAGCGTTGGTGTTTGTCTATATGTTTGTGTTTGTTTGTGTTGGGTCTAAAATGCCTCACCTCCACGCGGTAAGATCAATTCACTTTGAAGTTAAGGTCGACATCGCCATGATCGTCACAATGTCATATTATAGTTTAAAATATTGAATTTTGCTTTAGAAGAAATTATAGCATGTTAAAGAAGAACAAATAATACTTCGTTTTTAAGGAAACAAAACTTTCATTTTAAGTCTTTAAATTTAAAAAAACGTAAAAAAAACATTTTTTTTTTTACTATAAATCCTCTATCTAAGAGTCATAACTATAATATAACATAACATCATTATAATACGCAGGTGTGGTTTCAGAAGAGAGCGATCAACCATCGACATGGTGTTTGCTGCCAGGCATTTGCAAGAGAAATGTCAGGAGCAGAACTCTGACCTTTTCTCCACCTATGTTGACCTTACCAAAGCTTTCGACATAGTTGGCAGAGAGGGTCTATGGAAGATCATGGCCAAGTACCGCTGCCCAAGTAAATTCATTGCCTTGGTGCAACAATTCCACGAAGGTATGCTGGCCAGGACAGAGTAGAGTCACAAACGGTGTCAAGCAGGGATGCGTCCTGGCAGCAACACTGTTTAGAGACATCTCTACTGTCATGCTGACAGAGGCCTTCGGGAATGAGGATGTTGGTGTCAAACTGAAGTACCGTACAGATGACAAACTGTTCAACCTTCGTAGGCTTTATGCAAAAACCAAAGTCAGGACAGACACAATCAGGGACCTGCTTTTTGCTAACGACTGTGCACTCAATGCCCCTCAGAGGATTACATAAAACGCAGAGTTAGCCTGTTCTCCAGCGCCTGCACTAACTTTTGTCTGACAATTAACACAAAGAAGACTGAAATCCTTTATCAACCCGCGACTGGAAAGCCTTACGTTGAGACCAACATCACTGTCAACAGCCAGAAACTCAACGCAGTGAAACGCTTCACATACCTAGGCAGCACACTGTCTCAAAATGACACAATCGATAACGAAGTGAATGTCAGAATTGCCAGGGCCAGCTCCACTTTTTGCAGGTTGTACCAGAATGTCTGGAACAGAAGAGGCATTACCATCCAGACCAAGGTGAAAGTATATAAGGCAGTGGTGCTCCCTACACTGCTTTATGCATGCGAAACATCGACCGTGTATCAACGCCGTGCTACAAAGCTAAAAAGCTGAACTACTTTTACCCAAAAAGCCTCAGGAAGATCCTCAGCATAAAGTGACAAGACTAATTTCCAGACACCGTGGTACTAACCAAAGCAGGCCTCCCCAGCATCTTCACTCTCCTGATGCAGTCACAGTTATGCTGAGCAGGGCACCTAGCCCCAATGCCAAATGAGAGACTACCAAAGAGACTCTTCTATGACGAGCTTCAGCATGGCCAGGGGTCCCATGGTGGACAAAAGAAACGCTTGAAAGACTCCTTGAAAGCCTCGTGGGAAGAAGCTGCAATGGACCGGTCCACTTGGTATCAATCCATTCACTAAGGTGCCAGAACATGCGAGGCAAACAAGATCAACGCCGCAAGAGGCAAGCCCGACCGGCCAGTGCTGCCAACCCTCAGGAAACGACCAAATCGTCCCATGTCCTTTCTGTTCCCGAACCTTCCGTGCCAGGTTCGGTCTCGTCAGCCATCTGCTCACTCATAGGCAAAACCAGTCGCAGGAACCATCGGATGACTAGAGTGGTCCTCGTCAACTCGACAGAGGAACAACGATAATACGCAAGTCAAAACAATCCAAAAATACAAATGTCTAAATATGTCTCATAAAAAGTGTTTAATTTAATGCGCACCGATCGTAAATATATTTTTAAAACGTATTATCAATATAAGGCACACCATATTACGCGACATGAAAGGTTGTTGAACATAATACGCACCACGCCACTCAATCTCATTAACATGATACACAAGATAAATAAAATAATTTTAAATTTCAATAATTCAATTACAGTACATTTGATCGACCTGAAATTTCGATACATCATTTTTATCATTGAGACAAGTCTGCCTGCAAAATATCAGCTCGGTAGCTTACAAGGAAGTGGGTTAAAAATCGATCCAAAGTTTTTCGGCAAGGGCTCAGGCACAGCGAGTTAATATACAGGATTTAATTATTTTTTAACCGTAAAAAAACAAGTTTTTACAATAAATCCTTATATACGATAATAGCTATATTGTTGTTCATTATAATATGCAGGGCAAAACAATCCGAACGCACAAAATTCTAGTTATGTCTTGTGAAACATGTTTAATACAATGCGCACCGATCGAGAATATATGTTTTAAAAGTATTTCAATATAATGCGCACCTTATTGCGCGACAGGAAAGGTTATTGAATAATACGCACCCCGATACTTGATCTAAAAAATTAACAGGATACATAGAGATAAATAAAATAATTTTAAATTTCAATAATTCAATTACAGTACATTTGATAGATCTGAAATTTTGATACATCATTGTTATTTGCTGATGATTGTATAATCTATAGAACAATCAAGTCAGAACTAGATAGCAAAATTTTACAAAAAGACTTAGGTGAATTAATAAAATGGGAAACTAACTGGAGTATGTCCTTTCACCCAGAAAAATGCCAACTGCTAAGAGTAACAAAGAAAAAGAAACAAATAATTTCAAAATACTTCATTCATGGAAAAGAACTAATCCAAACTAAAGATGCAAAATATTTAGGAGTCATAATAAATGAGAAACTATCTTTGAACCCCCATGTCAATGAAGTTATTAAAAAATCAAAAAAAAACATAGGCTTTATAAAAAGAAACTTTTACAAATGTAACAAAGATATAAAACTAAAATGCTACCTAACCCTGGTGAGACCTATACTAGAATATGCATCTTCTGTATGGGACCAATCCACCAAAGAAAATATTGATAAGTTAGAACAAATCCAAAAAAGAGCTGCCAGATTCATTACTGGAGAATATTCAAAACTGATAAGAGTAACACCATTAGTTAAATCATTAAACCTTGAAACACTGGAGGATAGAAGAACCAAGAGTAAATTAGTAATTATACATAATGCAATTAATTCTAATTTAGAAATACAACACAAAGATAACTTAATACAACCCTCAAATAGACATAAAGATAAAAACACCTTTCTTATTCCATATGCAAGAACAAACACATACAAGTTTTCTTTCTTTCCGTCCGGTATTTGGGCGTGGAATGGGTTGCCTGAAGAAACCAGGTAAGCCAACACTTTATCATCATTTAAAACTCTAGTAAGAATACAGGACTAAACACAAACCATAGAAATACGTAGGACGCAATAATCTTCTGTACAGAAGGAGCGTCTGTAACATATAAGATAAGATAAGATAATCGGCATGAGACTACATGCAAAAGTTCACCTCGCTAGCTTACGAGAAAATGGGTTAAAATCGATCCTAAGTTTTTTCGGCAAGCAAGAACGCACGCACGGGCTCAGACACCACAAGTTAAGTTAATATTGTGAGGAATTTAGGGCGGTTAGGGCGCTAGAGTATGTTTGGTCTTTGAGGTGCCGCGGGACTACCGGGCGAGTCCAGGTGGCCAGAGGTGCGAACTGCTCGCTTGAATTGGGAATCTTTGAAGACGGGAGCTGTAGGTTAGATGAAAGGAGCCGACGAGGAAAAAAGGGGGGGGGGTTACTGACTATGACGGGGTAGGTCAAACCCACCTACCCGCGTCTTATCAAGGGGAGGTACTATTTGATTGACAGTTGACCGTCGGACAGGAAAGTTGGAGGAGGCGGAGTCTAAGAGAATAAGAACGCTCAAACTCAGAGACTAAGGGACACGGAGAGAGGGAAGAAGGACAGTAGGACGGATAGGGAGATAGACACCAGTGTTAGAGAGATGTACGAATAATGAATGTACAGAATTTAAGTGATTAAAAGTAATTAATTGTACATTCTGCCTTGGTGTTCAGTGTTTTAAGAATAATTAACCAAGTGTGTGAAGAGCAGAATAACAGTGAGAGTAGATAAGGATAGTTAAACATAGAACACCCAAGGATCTTCACAATATAAAGGATTTAAAAATAGTTAAAGAGTTAGCTACTGCGTAAATTGATGGATCTTAATCAAAGATGGTGTATAAAAATTTTACAGCCAATATTAAAATACTGAACTCTTAATGATCATTCCATCGCGGCCGGGGGCACTAAATGCCTTTTTTTCTTAAACGTTTAAGTTTTTTTCTCAATTCGAATATTAATCATCTCGATAAAAAGGCCAAATATATCCTATACTAGATTCCCGCGGCGTAAGAAAGTTGGTAGGGGGTGAACAGATACAAACTACATCACGATGAAATCAGAACAACGCGAATGAAACTCAGATGCGGGGATAACTGCGACGCATTGTTGATCTGGAAACATGTGCACTGTGGTTAGCCACTTTTCACCCCCCCCCCCCACAATCCTGCTCCACCCTAGCTTGCTAACCATCTAGTTTCTTTTAAAACTCACCAAGAATTTGTAGGCTGTCCACAATAGCCTGGCCAGTGGCCTTGACCGCAGCTGCAGCTTTGAAAACTTTCTCATCGTCACCTGAACAAAATGTTTTAGGGCAATATGGAGGTGTTGATGTAAAGATAGGGATATAAATGTAGGAATGTAAATACGGTGACGTGAAGATGGTGTTTAAATAAGACTTTTAAACGTTTTTACGATAACATAAGTTTTGTTTTAAACATGATTTAACAAAATGGGTATGAATTTCATTACAAAACAAATTAGGGAACGTTTAGATTGTCAGCGCAAGAACAACATTCATCCCAAATGGTGCAAGGGCCCCACATCTTTAGTCTTTTCTCCAGATCGTCCCTGCCGAGTGTGTTTTTGCAAGAGATCTTGGCAGTGACAGACACGTGAGGTAAACTTCGAAAAAAAATGTATAGAGCACAATTTGGTCACCTCATGAAAATAGACAGCCCAATATGGTCAGCTCATGAAAGAAGACAGCCCAATATGGTCAGCTCATGAAAGAAGACAGCCCAATATGGTCAGCTCATGAAAGAAGACAGCACAATATGGTCAGCTCATGAAAGAAGACAGCACAATATGGTCAGCTCACAACAACGGACAGCACAATAAGGTCATCTCACAAAAGTTAACAGCACAATATGGTCAGCTCACAAAATTGACAGATCAGTATGGTCAGCTCATGAAAGAAGACAGCCCAATATGGTCAGCTCATGAAAGTAGACAGTACAATATAGTCAGCTCACAAGAACGGACATCACAATGTGGTCAGCTCACAAACTTGACAGCACATATGGTCAACTCATGTAAGTGAACAATACATTTGACCATTTCTGAAAGTGGACAACACAATTTAAGATTAAAATCATAAACACTACAACTCAATAACTGTTTCATTTAATAGTTAATTTTAAAAGATACACTTAACAATAATGACAACAGAAATTTCAAGAGTTACTTAAACTTGGTTGTTTTGGACAGGGCAAAGTTTACCAGCCCTTGTTGTATCCAGTTATCAGAAAGCAGATACCAAATACAACTGTACCTTGGCTATGACGCTTGATACGTCCTGCGAAAAATGTGATCAGGATTTTTAGATTGTGAAATGTTTCTAAAAAAACTTCTGCTACCAAGAGTGATTTCGAAATACATATAAAATAAGTTTAGACTCAGAATGTCTTATGAGACGTTTAGTGACCAAAGTTCGCTTTCTTAAGAAAATATTGATGTACCCATGACTTTCTTATCAAGCTGAGTGTTGCGGACAATTTCAGCGGCAAAGCTATTTGAATTAAACCACATTAATTTATTATTAATAGAATTATACTTCTATTAACATAATTTTGGTAATAAATCTAAATATTTAAAAACCCTAAACAACGAGATGAGTGACAGCTGTTGAAGACAAATAAATTATCCTAACTTACCTTGTCCTCGGCATGGCCGCCGCTAAAGAACAGAACAGTAAGAACAGGTAGAGTAAGAACAGTTATGTAGTAAGTCTTTGTACAGCGACAAGTTCTTTGGTGATTGTTGCCTGCTTGGGTTCAGTCTATATGATCATGAAATAAGACCAGGTTTTATCTTAAAATGTGATTGAGATGTGCTCATAAAAACGTGAATGATTTTTGTTTGTCACGCCCATTTAGAGTCATCGCGGCATGACGACATATCTTCGTGAGGAAAAGGTGAGAAAGGCTTGCTATACTTGTCTGTTACACACACCGGTTCGCTTGTGTCCAGACACATGTGATCACGTGTTCAGACACCTGTGAGCATCTTTTCACACACCTGTGAGTATATGTTTAGTCGCTGGTGTGGACGTATTTAGACACCAGTTGGACAATCCAAGTGTTATCAACTACCCTGACATGTTTCCTACTGGTTCTTAAAAAACTTTTAGTCATAAAGCATTGTTCAGACCATCTCGTTGACACATGGAGTTATGTCGTTAATAGCACGGCTGATCTACCTTTTAACTAAACACTAGGGCTATTAATTTATGATTACGTTAACAGAAAACAAAAAATGTATTACCTTCCATACTTTATACATAATGTTGAAAACGGCGAGCTCACAAAATACTGAGCACCCAGATGTTGAGGACTGGGTCTATGGCATATATAGACACCAGCACCTATATGACTTGTCTATGGTGATTAGCTATAATAATAATAAATTTTGGCTCTAGCCCCCAATAGTACAATATCTTAACACGTATTAGTGTTAGTCTAAACCAGGTATGCCCAAAATCCGGCCCGCGAAGCAATTTTCACTGGCCCGCGGCTTCATATGAAATAATTAATTAACTAACGTATTATTTTTTAACAACATTAAATATAAGAAAAGTCGACAAGTTTTACCGTCTGCTATTCAGTCATAGTGAATGTTGCGGTAAATACTTCGCATGCGGCCCCCACTTCTGGATCTTTTTTACATGTTTCCTGAGATGGATCAGATTACGGCTCTGACTGGTCTCTTTCTGCTTCAAGCTCACCTTTGCGAAATGCCTGTTCAAGGCTTTGGCACACTTTGTATCTGTGGTTACGATGCCTGTAGTCGTTTGCAAAGAGCTCGGTTTTTTTCATTTTCTCCATACCCGTAAGAGAGTTAATCAATCGCCTTACCTTTCTGCCATCTGCAAGATATTTTGCATTAAGTGTTTCGCATCAACCAACCCATTCTTCTTTCTTTGCATTAAGTTTTTCCTTCCGGACTTCGAGATAGCTTTTGATAAGTGGCGCGAGCTGCCACCGTTTTTTTTTTCAAGTTTACCTGCGTTTTTTCATGCATTTTTTCGTTCAGTAAGGAGCTTTGCCAGATTTTTGTTCCAGAATGATCCGAATTTTCGGTGTTTGCACGTCCTTGGAATGGCCTTCATAGCCATAGCCAAAATAACACACACGTGGTCATTGTAGACGTTCTCAATTGTCTTGCGGTTCTCTGGGTTCTCAGGTGAACACTCGAGCGTGCTTTTGATACCTTCACAGAATTTTTTCAATCGGTTTTGCCGAACAGCCAGTGTCTTTTAATAAAGCGTGCCTTCACCAACTCAATATCTATCATTATAAGTATCGGTCTATCGTCGGTGCCAACTTTCGACAATACTCTCAATCCCGTCTCTGCCTCTAGCTCAGCATAGGCTAGTGTTAGGGTATGGGCATGATAGAGCGCTGTAGCCGGTATGCACTAGTGTCGGAACACTATTTTTGTCCTGAATCTTTATTAAGTTGGTAGAGAGTTCGACCTCCTCCAAAAAACGGGATAGCCCATCACTTATGTTTAAGCATTGAAATCCCCTGCAATTATGTAGTTCTTGAACACCGTTGTGCTGTGTATAGGAAGGCACAGCGTGTTTCTAGGTGTATTGTATATATTTGAAATGGTTCAAGTTTTACCATGCTTTAGTTATGCATAGGGCCAGCGTATCTGTGCCTCCAAGTATTTTGCTCTCTACAACTGAGCTTTGAGGGTTTTTTTTGTTTGGTTTTTTTCTAAAATGACCAGACCTCTACAGTTGTTGCGATTTATCGAACTACACGATAATCGCAGCGGGTTCCTTTTTTAGCAGACTATCTTGCAAAAGAGCAACGTCTATCACCTGCTTGTAGAGCAGCTTGGTTATTTCAGTTACTTCACTTCGACACCACATCAGTTTAGTTGTAATATAGAGAAGTTTATGCTTGACAAATAGCCTTCCAGTGCTTACAGTAGTACACATGCTGGTGCTAAATGATTTTATTCAGGCAGAGATCGTAACAAGTATTAGATACCACCCAGATTTAAAGAATCTTGCTACTACATAGTCTTCTAGCAGAATCAGAACGATCAATGTTGACTAAAACTATTTGACTATTTCTATTGTGTTGCATTAATAAATTTTACATATTTAAATATTTTTAATTGTGTAACAATATAGCATTTATTTCTTAAACATACTGTTACTGCTGTAGAAACTGAAATGTTTAAATTATTAAATTCATACGAAAATAATACAAAATCACAAAAGCATTTTTTAGCGAGTGGGGTCGTGACATATGGTGCTTCAATGCAGCTCTAAACCGTTTTTTTTGTCTTTACTTAATTGGCTCTCAGTTACTAAATGTCTGGTCACCACGGACAATTTCATAAATGATCTCCTCGATGACATCAGTTCGATCCCAGTCAACAAATCATGTAAGTAGACAGCACAATATGGTCAACTCATGAAAGTGGACAACACAATCCACGTTTTAAAATCACCAACCCTACAAACTCAACCACTGGTATTTTTATATCGTTTATTTTAAGAGAAACGCTTAACAACAATAAGGTAACAAACATTTCGTGAGTGATTTAAACTTAGTTATTTTGGAAAGGCCAAAAGTTACCAGGGGCCATAGAAAACAAATTATTAAGCGAGTCCAATGAGGTTTCCAATGCAGATACCAAGTACAAAGCCGCCGATGCAATATCGCTTGATCGGATCCTGCAACATGAAATTTTTAATGTTTTAAAGTAACTTTCGTTACCAATAGCGATTTCCAATTCAACGTACATTTTTAGATTAAAGGTCTGAAAGCCTTAGGCTATAATGCCTAACAAAACATTGTTTTATCCGCGACCTTCTTAACAAGGTGAGTTATGTTAATAACGTCATTGACTAATCCAGTTGAAGTCAACTGTATTGCTTTTTCATACATGTAAAATATGAGATATTCTACAACGTAAGTTCTTCAATAAAGAAATATTTTCAATTTGTTTTCACGCAAAACGCCACTGACTTAATAGCCCATCACATACACGTATAACAGATCAACACTTATGAAAGGCCAGACACACGTCATAACCACATCATCAGGTTGACATAACTCACCTTGACTTTCAAGAAACTTCTCTCTCTCTCTGGCTTGGGTCATAACGTATACGGTCTTCTCCTGAAATAGCAAACATTTGAATTAGGCGAACAATTAAAACCAAATCAAGAAGTCCTTTTTTTTTTTGCAGGATACAGTGAATGACAAATGATTAAGTGATAACTATTCCAAAAAAGGTGTGTGGGGGTTTAAGGTCAGGTAAAAACTGATAAATTGTGAAATGTTGTGGCCTGTTTGTGCTTTTATATTTCACTCTAATAATTTTTAAACTTTCAACATTTTGAAAAAATTACGAAGAAAATAACGTTTATATACATTAGTCCAACAATATGTGTCTAAAAATATGTGTATAACGAAAAACCCATTTTCTATTTGTTAAGACTCAAGAAATTGTGGTAAACGCATAAATAATTTATAAATAACAGCTTTTAACCGATTAGTAAATGGAAAATACAATTAAAACTCAATGTTAAATTATTAAACATATGTTTGAAAATTATTATAAAATTTTTGCATAATTATTTTTAAGTTTCTGTAAAAATTATATCAAAATCAAACATATTGTAAGCTCAGAAAAAGTTATAATTAACTTTTTTATTTATTTAAAATATTTTCTTAACTTAGCTTTTCTGATAGCAAACAAACATCATATGGAATTTTACAAATCAAGAACAATCGATTATTTCCTTTAATACTCACCAAGAATTTGGAGGCTGTCCAGAATAGCCTGGCTAGTGGCCTTGACCGCAGCTGCAACTTTGTAAACTTTCTCATCGTCACCTGAGCAAAACGTTTTAGGGCAATATGGAAATGGTGATGTGAAGATAGGGATATAAATGTAGAAATGTAACTATGGTGACGTGAAGATTGTGTTTAAATAAACTTGTAAATGTTGTTACGACAACATAAGTTTTGTTTTAAACATGATTTAACAAAATGGGTGTGAAATATGATCATAAAACATAAGTATAAAAATATAAATATTTCATATGAATGTCTTTGAATATAAATCTTGATTATAGATCAAGTACGATATGAGTAACGAGGGAAATATTTTAGCACAGAGAACAGTTGCGTACCTGCTAACGAAGTGAAGTTGTTGGCCAGATGTGACAACATAGTGATGGCACGTGACAACTCCCACATTTTAGCCGATAGTGTACCTGGCAACAAGTCAATCAAAATCTAAAGTTAGATCATCAATTTTTTTTTTAAAATAGTTTCAAGTTGATGAAAACATCAGAAATCCTAAATGAAAGGTTTCCCCCATCAAAGAGTATTCCTTCCTTTTGCTATGTTATGTAAGATTATGAATAAAATATAAGACGTTTATGAATTTATTAGTTTCGGTTATCGCAATCATGAATTAAGTCTTTTCTCCCAGTCAATACTTTTTTTTAATCAGTTTAAAATGTTGAATATTTAAAACGAAAGTGAGGTTGTAACATAATTAACTGAACTTTGAAGTCTATAATAAACTCTGCGCACGTTGACCCTTAACACAAACACTGGTGTTGAAATAATATATTATGGTAAACCTTATC
Source organism: Radix auricularia (assembly GCA_002072015.1). NCBI lineage: Eukaryota > Metazoa > Mollusca > Gastropoda > Lymnaeidae > Radix > Radix auricularia. Next base: position 131,394 of record MUZC01002248.1, read on the forward strand.
CTTCCCCGATTTTAGATCGGAGGACGTGGCCGAAACTTCTAGAAGGTTTACATCGTGTTACGGGGCCAGAAACGGACATTCTCGGTTGGCTGAATGAAAAGTAATTTTATACTCGGTAGAGGTATTCCAGGAGAAAAGTATAAAAACCCGTGCAAAAAAACGGTTGGTCTCTTCTTTGTTTTTAGCGCCTGGACTCTGGATCGCCCATAGAGATCTTATGTTGCCACGGTAACATCAACTCACAGCTTCGTGAGTCAAAAAGCCGGCTTTTCAAGTGAACGTTTGATTTTAATTGTATAAAGTATATCAATGTAATTATGGTGAATATGATTTATTCTATCAATCTATATAACACAAAAAACGTGCCGAGTCCCATCGGGTGGTATATATAAAATATCTAACAATAAGCTTATAAATATTTTATTGTAAGAGTGTACCTTACACGCCGTGGTTCTTGGTGGTATAAAATTGTTAAACTCTCATGTCTTGCCGGGGTTCTTGATGGTATAAAATTGTTAAACTCACCTGTCTTGCCGTGGTTCTTGATGGTATAAAATTGTTTAACTCACCTGACTTGCTGGGGTTCTTGATGGTATAAAATTGTTAAACTCACCTGTCTTGCCGTGGTTCTTGATGGTATAAAATTGTTAAACTCTCATGTCTTGCCGGGGTTCTTGATGGTATAAAATTGTTAAACTCACCTGTCTTGCCGGGGTTCTTGATGGTATAAAATTGTTAAACTCACCTGACTTGCCGTGGTTCTTGATGGTATAAAATTGTTAAACTCACCTGATTTGTCGTGTTTTTTCATGGTATAAAATTGTTAAACTCACCTGTTTCGCCGTGGTTCTTGATGGTCTTACTGGTGGCTGAGATGACGTCATCAACTTGACTTTTGTCAGCTGTGAAATAAATAAGACTCTTTCTTTCCCAGCATAATAAGCGGATAAATCTAATATACAAAGCGGAAAGTTTGTCTGTTGGTTTGTTTGTTACCAGTACAAATCCACACCGTTGGACCCAGGGTGGTGAAATTTTGCAGGGGACCCCAATTTGACCTGGAATAGGTCATAGGCTATGTTTTAACCCAAGGTGACCACCCCTAGGGTAAGGGGGCCCATTTTTTGCTTTTTTCCTTATATGAGCTATATAAAAAATGAAAATCACGAATTCTCTTATTTCGCGTGTAGGTTAAAGCATAAAACTTTGGGTAGTTGTTAAGTATACTTCTACAATGGTAACAGGTGAAAACAATATTTATATTATCACTTACTGGGGTCCGGGGGCCCAAATTTAGTTTTTTCTTATATTAAAAACTGGCTCATCACTAATTATCCAACTCTCCATGTAGGTAGAAGCATGACACTTTGGTAAATTGTTGAGTAGCCTATCAGAACGATTATTGGTGTTGAAAAAATAAAAATCATAAAAGTGGGGCCCGGGGGCCCAAAAACTATTTTTTTTAAATACTGAAAATCGCTACTTATCCACTTTCCCGTGTAGATAGAAGCATTGGAATTTGTTGTGTACACTTCCGCGATGGTAACATGTAAAGAAATATTTAAAGTATCACTCATTGGGGGTCGGGGCCCCAAATGTATTTTTTCTTATATAAAAACTGACTCACCACTTATTCTCCAATTTCCCGTGTAGGTAGAAGCATGAAACTTTGCAAAGTTGTTGAATAGCCTATTGTGACAATTATTGGCGAAAAATAATTTTAAATATCACACTCACGGGGGCTGGGGGCCCAAAAGCGTTTTTTCGCTTACTAGGCCTATATAAAACATGAAAATCCCTAATTATCCTATTTTCCGCGTAGACAGAAGCATGACACTTTGGTAAATTTTTAAGTACACTTCCACGATGGTAAAAATTGAATATAATATTTAAATTTCCACTTCCTGTGGGCCGTGGGCCCAATTAATTTTTAGCGCATTTTCGAGATGTCGAAATCGCTATTGCACCCGTTTTGTCCGTCCGTCCGTCATCACCCTTGATCACAGCATCCATAAGTCCTAGACCCATGATGTATATATGTTTTTTGTATGCCCTGACCTGCCATTTGTGCATCAACACTCAGTTACTCGATCCGTTTAAAAACCCCGTTAAAACTACCAAAAAATATTTCGAATCGAGAGGTAACACTAGCGCAGGGAACGGCCGCCATTGCCGGAAGTCGAATGCATAATTCTTCAAGCATTGAAGAGTGGTGCGAAAGGGTGCAAAAGAATTAGTTGTTTTTTTTAGTTGACGTCATTAGAATATGTGTAAAAGTTTAGAGAGTTTTACGTCATCATTTGTGGTGACTTGTAGTTGGATTAAAGAGAAAATAATTTTTTTTTTAAATGTAAAGAAATGACTTTTAAATAAAAAAA
>MUZC01002248.1:138244-157504 GCA_002072015.1 Radix auricularia
AACATATGCCCACTATTGAACCGGTTCCTTCCAGAAAATGCATTTGTTAAATTTGTTATCTATGTAGATTTCTTATTTACGTACTATACGAAGACACCTAAATCCAACCTACTTTCATTTATATTGACAAAAGTGACAATAATCTTAATCAACATGACTTGACTGTATCAAGTATCCTTTCTGTCATATTTAAAATGAATGCCTTAAAAACTGAGTTCAGAAGAAAGTAATTTTGTGCTCCTCTTGAATTGCGATGTCGAGAATTTGATGCATTCAATAAAGCTAATGAATACTTTTGACTAATTTTAAATGGACACATTTATAATTATATTTAGAATGCCCAGAGGCGTTTGACCAAAAACCAATCGAAAAATTATATCAAACTTAAAACGGTTATAATTGTAACGAATAGATTCCCCTCCCCCACCCAACCCCCCAAATGGATATTCCGTGTCGTTTTGACTTAAAATATCTACATATAATCCTATTCAGATCTTTTTTAGACACTCGTCCTGTTCGTAAAACTCACCAGTTGCTGTATCGTGGGGGGGGGGGGGGAAAACCNTCGGGGGGGGGGGGGGGGGATAACCGACCCCAAAAAAAAACTCCTGCCGCGAGTGAACCAAACGAAACTGCTGGTACATCACAAAAGCTTTGATGTCAACATCAAACGAAGCAGGGTAACAATCTCGTATGTTGTCTTGTGGATTCTCAAACTTAAGAATTATAATTATATTTAATTTTCGAGTCTTCTTAACTTACGCCAACCGGCGTCTGATGGCCTATCGACCGGCATTTTGAGAAGCACTGAATAAAAAGGTCATTAAATGAATTTTAAGAGGCCAAATATTTCAGTGGAAGTTTTATTTAAAGTTACCCTTTCGATGTGACATCACATTTCTTCAACCCCCCTCCCTCCCCCATGTCACGCATCGTCACAAAAGTGAGACCCCCTCCCCCCTAGGTGCGTGACTTCATTTATGGACGGCCCCCAACTGTTCTCTGTGCTAAAATATTTCCCTCGTTACTCATATCGTACTTGATCTATAATCAAGATTTATATTCAAAGACATTCATATGAAATATTTATAGTTTAAAACGTTTGTTTTATAATCATGTTCTTTTAGAACAACATATATTTAGTAGTGTAGTGGTTATTACATCCACCTAACACGTGGAGGTCGCAGGTTCAATCCCCAGTTAAGACTTACATTTTTAATTTTTTTAAATTTTTGTGTTTGTGCCCGTTCATCGAATCATTTCCGACTTTTTTGTCGATCATGACTACGCAACACTATAACAAGCACAGGACGAGTGGAAATAATATAGACGAATGACCTTTGTCAGGTTATGCAAATTAGTTTATGGTTGGCAAACTAGGGTGGTACAGGGTGGGGGTGGCAAGTGGCTAACAACAGTGCACATGTTTCCAGATCAACAATGCATCGCTGTTATCCCCACATCTGAGGTTCATTCGTGTTGTTCTGATTTCATCGTGATGTAGTTTGTGTCTGTTCATCCCCCTCCCCAACTTTCTTTGCACTATCTATGAGCAAATTTGCCGCGGGCATCTAGTTAATTTTAATTTCATAAACTTATAACATTTTTAAAATCTCTATAATCTTATAGGCTTTAAAGGAAAGAGCCCTTTGTAAAAATTGTTTATTTGAAAATTGTAATCTTAGTAATCTTAATTGTTTAAAAACATTTAACGCATGTAACATTTGGTCGATAGATTTATAAATCGATACCTTGATTGAGTTTAGCGACTGTTTCCTTTAAATTGTTGACCAACAATTTGACGTCACCAGCCTCTCGTCTCTGTCAACAAATTAAATTTTCATGTAAACAATTGGTTCATTTCTCAAGTTTACATCACAACATTAGTAAATGGTATGTAAAGGAATGGGTCTCAATTCTTTAATTTATATAGATCTAAAAATATTTGATGTGATAAGTATAACAATTTTTTGCATGCTGAAAATTTAATCAAAACATAAAAATTACAAAGGTGCAGCTCTATACGAGAGTAAATATAATTTAAAAAATGGAATAAGCTCAGAAATTTTCAAGACATTATTCTTTAACCTACCATGGATTTAACGTTATTTTAATAGCATGAAAAATAATTAGGGCTGCGGAAATTAACTATTAATTTATCGATTAATTGGTAAAATTTTTAATGATTAAATTATTTTTAACGATTTATTAATCAATCACTTACAAATTATTAGAAGTCAAAAAGTAAAAAAAAAAAAAAATTAGAGTCAGATAAATAATAAAAACTTTCCTGGCGATTACAAGAGCATTTTTGTCAATAGTTTAACACTAACAGGAATGTTCAAAATTTTAATAAAGTTTCTTTACCATGGTTCTAATCTACTTATCAGACCAAATGATAAGCGTATGAAGCTTATGTCAGTGACGGAGTCTGACTCAGAGATAGAAAATGACAACGGCTCTTCTGATAGATTGCGGCGTTACAAAATGGAGATGAAAGTTCCTGAATCCAGTAACCCTCTACAATGGTGGAAACCTAATGAACACCGATATCCTGTTATGTTATTCCTTCCCAAGACCGTTCTGTGCATACTAGTTACCTCAGTTCTATGTGAATGATTGTTCGGCTCCGATTTTTTTATATTATCAATTTGATCCGCTCATCACTTGAACCAAATAATGTAAACACAGTTTTCTTTTTCGTAGTTTGTTAAAAGAGGACTTATAAAGGAGACATCACAGTGTTATGTAGCTTTTCAACAAGAACATATAATAAATGTTACCTATGATATATTAATTGTTAGTTTTTGGTTTTAATCAAAATAAAAGATTAATTAATCATTATTTTTAAAAAAAATTAACGATAAAATTCAAATTAATCGTTAACAGCCCTAAAAATAATATATTTGAAACGCATAATTATATCAATCTATCCAATGCAAAATTCTATTAACAGAAGCTTGGAAATAAAATTACAAGTTTATACAAACACAAAACTATGAGATTAGTGACAGCTGTTAAAAATTAAAATTAGTGACAGCTGTTAAAAATTAAAATGATATTATAACTGACCTTGTCCTCTGGAAAGGCCGCCGCTAAAGAACAGAACAGTAACAACAAGTAGAGCATGTTCTGTGGTCCTTTAACAACTTCAAGTTCTTTGGTGATTGTTTGAATCAGTCTACATGATCATGAAATAAGACCGAGTCTTATACTGTGACTAGTGATGAAATCTGTTCATAAATAATTGTATGCTAATGGCTTCTCGCGCCAATTGGTGTCACCAGGATCAGAGGACGTGAGGAAAAGGTGAGAAAGTCTTGCTCTTCGTGACTGCAACAGACACCTTATAATCTTATAGAAAATGTTCAGACACCAATATTTCCTCAAGTTTTTTTTTGTTGTTTTTTTTGGTCCGTGTGCAAAGTAAAAAATCTCGTGTGCCTTGCTGCTCTGAAAACATATTTTACGCTACATTTTACAAAAGTTACTGCGCGGAAGTTCTGAACTGCTGCGCGACGTCATGAGATAAATGCGTAGCCGCGCAGCCACGCAGCTTAAAGGGAACATTGTCAGACACATGTGACCATGTGTTCAGACACCTATCAGCATGTTTTCAGACACCTGTTAACGTGTGTTTACTTATCTTTGACACAATGCATGTACCCTAACTACATAACTTCATGCTTCAAACAGGTTCTGATCGTTTGTACAACTCTGTGAGCAGCGTGTCATGGTAACATACATTTATTGCAATCTTAGATTGGTTCTCTTTGTTCGTGTCAGCACGCTTGACAATACATGTAATACATTGACATAGACATATAAATAGACGTATACATAGATATAGTTATAGACAGAGACATAGATATAGACATAACTATATACATAGATATAGGTATACACACAGACATAGATATAGGTATACACACAGACATATATATAGGTATACACACGGACATAGATATAGGTATACACACAGACATGATATAGGTATACATACAGACATAGATATAGGTATATATAAAGACATAGATATAGGTATATATAAAGACATAGATATAGGTATACACACAGACATAGATATAGGTATACATACAGACATAGATATAGGTATACATACAGACATAGATATAGGTATACACACAGACATGATATAGGTATACATACAGACATAGATATAGGTATACACACAGACATAGATATAGGTATACATACAGACATAGATATAGGTATATATAAAGACATAGATATAGGTATACATACAGACATAGATATAGGTATGCACACACACACACATATATAGATATAGGAATAAACACAGACATATATGTAGATATACACATAGACATAGGTATAGGTATACGTACAGACATAGATATAGATATAAGTATACACACAGACATAGACAAAGGTATACATACAGACATAGATATAGGTATGCACACAGGCATAGATATAGGTATACACATAGACATAGATATAGGTATAAACACAGACATAAATATGGATATACAATTTCCTGTCTCCCAGGTAAAAGCTTTCCTTTTTATTTCTATCGCCAGAATACAGATTGAAGATTATCACAATACAGACAATAGAAACTTCAACATCAAACAGCAATCAGCAAAGAGCAATCATAATTTTATTTACGATTATTTTTAAGTAAATTTCTGACCAGAAAAATCTGTTTATTCTCATTTACATTTCTGAGTTTCCAATAGCGTATTTTTTGTGTGTATTTTTTATTATAATTTACCCGCCTTTCTTTAAATGGTTAGTTCAAATTTTTCTTTGTGCATATTTCATTTCGCTTTGGTTTTTTTAATGTGAATTAAAAGAAAGGCTTGTCCAATACATGGCTAGGCTATGTATTTAAGATGGAAATAGTTTTCTAGTTTGAGAATTTCCTGCAGCTATTCAGTTAACACCTTTGTCATCTGCGCCATTCCGCGTGAACTTCGCGTTATGAAAAGTTTAGATTGCACCTGTCGAAATTCCTGTTAAATCTATGTGTTAAAAAGTGAAATCGTGGTCGCACAATTTTACAGAGAGATTCTATGACGAATTAAGAGAAAGATGTGGCAATTTTTTCTCGTGAGACACACAACTTTAAATGTTGTCACTACTTTATGTTTGACACACAATTAAATTATTGTTGAACGACAACTGTTTGTCGTGTATGACTAAATTATCAGTGATTTAAAGAAGTAGCGTATCACTGTATTTTCAATGTGTTCTTAGAAATAGTGTAGAACTATATTATCAATTGAGTTCCTATTGGCATTAGGTCCACTAGAGAGCCAGGTGCGTTAAAACTGTATCTTCTCTTTACCTTTTTAAATTGATTGTCTTTTAATAATTTTTTTCAGGGCAATGCCTTCTTCAAGCTGAAATATTTAATTAAAATTTTCAATTATAATTATTTAATTCAACAATTAGATGCATCTTTTTTTAAATTTAACAGCAAAAGATTTTTCATATTGAGCATTTCAGCGATCATGAAATTGGAGATCTTTTCTTCCTGTTTCATCCTCTGTCTGGTGCCAGTCACCAGCATTCCCGGGAGACACATTGCAAGGATTGTGTCAGAGAGTGGGAATGGTATCTTGCCCTCCGGTGAGGATCAGGTGGATTCTGAACTTGAAATTACGACGTCTGATAGTGGAGTCATTAGAGTGGATGGTGGAGCAACACACAAAGATGGGGCAGCAGTGGACATGCAATGTTTCGGGTGTAATGGAGAATTGATGTTTGATTTTTTAGACCCTCAAAAAAACACCCATTGGACTGATGGACTACCGGATATTTTCAGCATGACACCGGGGAAATTCGAACTTGTAGCGTCTACGAGCAAGTTCCTGTCCAAATGGGTCAGTTCTCACTGCCTCAACACTACAGAGTCATGTCAAAAATGTAATCACGTGATGTGGTTTTTAAACCGTCCAGACGGCGTCTGTAGGAGGTTGTACATTTATTACGTCGCCATGTCTGCTGATGACATAACCATGAACTTTGATGGCATGAACACAATGTCACATTACATGATTTGTTTTCTGAAACATCATTTTGGGTTTGATGTCTTGGGTGAATGGTATCCGCCCCTGGCAGTGTTTGATGGACGTCTGACGTCAGATCTTTATGTGGCCAGAATTCTGGTGTATGACGTCCATCATGCCTCACTGTTGGATGGCATCAATCAAATCCACCAGATGTCGCTCATGACGTATATGTTGCGTCATCGCCTAAAACGGGTTGCCTTAGCCGCCAATGAGACAAGATCTCAAGCATATAGTTTAGTTGAAACGTTTGATTTAGGAAATAGAATGAGAAACCATTTGAACGACCATCACGTGACAGCACAGACCAATCACAGTTCGTGTATTTGTAAAGTTGTTCTTGGCGCTCTTCTTAAATTCAAGTATATGGAACACATCGACAAAAATTGTTCTTTGGGATGTTTTACAGAGTCGTTCAAAACTGATGGCATAAAACTAGAACAGTTTTCAGGGGATCCTTGTTCCAGACGATCTAACTCTCGGGGTTTCTATAATAGAACCACACACTTACTACAAATATCCATTATAAATATTTTGCTTTACCTCAGTAACAATGTCAATAAATAGTTAGATGGTTCTCTGATCACGGGTTGTAGTTAGGTGGTTGTGAATCACATGTTTTAATGGGTTGTGTTTAGGTGTTTTTTAATGTCCTGGGTTGTAGATTGGTGATTGTCTAGTATTGCAGTGGTTTAAGTTTGAGATTTTTACTAAATGTTAACATTTCACGTTATTTCAAAATCGGGAAAGACGTGTAACCTCCCTTTTGAATTTAACAATAAACGAAACAATGTATGTATTCCTGTACGGTTCACTCGTATTAGTTTTTAAATTTGTAGACTCAACATTTTAATAGTTAATTTTCTTTAAAACGGCTTGTTATAAATCAACTATTTTAATTTGAAATAAAATATTTTTATCAAACAATTTTCATCACGTGTTTTATATTTCAAATACATGTTGTTATCTATGCTGTATATGCGTCTATTTATTATTTTTTTATTTTAAACCAGTATTAAAAATTTACAGAACTAAAGGACAATTAGTCTACATGTCGCTACCTATGTTGTAAATGCGTCTATTTATATATTTTTATATTTTAAACCAGTATTAAAAATTTACAGAACTGAAGGATAATTAGTCTCATTGGTCAACCTAACAAAGTACTTGATGGATGATTTGAGGGATAGATTTATTGATTGAATTATTAGTGTATGTATTTATAATTGGGTAGGACCTGGGGAGGAGTAATTTTTAGGAATTGTTTATGAGTAGTGGTGGGTTTGAGTGTGGAGAGCTAAACGATTGACCTTTGACTTTTTTTTTGAGGTGTGACATGTCAGTTGCGTGGAAAAAAGAACCTACCATGTTACGGATAACATTGAGGTGATATTTGCAAGGGGTGGGGGTGTAGACCCGATGTTACTGCGTTGGGCGTAGGTTATAGAGAGTACAGGGAACGTCTCAAGGTCAAGCCGCCTCCACACGAGTCTTATAGATAAAATAGGTTTGTGGAAAAATTTATTGGCGGACATCTTGGAGCGGAGATCTTGGGTCGGTACTACTTTAGATTCGGAGGAGAAAGAGTCGGACGGGAGTGGAGGACAGGGAGAGATGCTGGTCAGCTACATGGTCGAGTGGACGGAGTGACGGAGGCCAGGTACAGGGTCAAGTGGACGGAGTGACAGAGAGAGTCTGACGGGAGTAGATGACAGGGAGAGATGGGGGCCAGCTACAGGGTCAAGTGGACGGAGTGACAGAGAGAGTCTGACGGGAGTAGATGACAGGGATAGATGGGGGCCAGCTACATGGTCGAATGGACGGAGTGACAGAGAGAGTCTGACGGGAGTAGATGACAGGGAGAGATGGGGGCCAGCTATATGGTCGAGTGGACGGAGTGACAGAGAGAGTCTGACGGGAGTAGATGACAGGGAGAGATGGGGGACAGCTACATGGTCGAGTGGACGGAGTGACAGAGAGAGTCTGACGGGAGTAGATGACAGGGAGAGATGGGGGCCAGCTACATGGTCGGACGGAGTGACAGAGAGAGTCTGACGGGAGTAGATGACAGGGAGAGATGGGGGCCAGCTACATGGTCGAGTAGACGGAGTGACAGAGAGAATCGGACGGGAGTAGAGGACAGGGAGAGATGGGGGCCAGCTACATGGTCGAGTAGACGGAGTGACAGAGAGAGTTTTAAAACTAGTGAAGTTAGATTAGAATGGAAGCGGCAGTCAAACCATTGTTGAATAAAGTAAATAAATTATTGTATCCACATATTTGTTGTCTTGCAGTACGAATGCTCGCCGAATGCTGGCAGCGGTTATAACAAAAAGTACTCAGCAATATACGCGTACATATTATGGATATTTTATGTTATTAAATATTGTTCTCTGTCGTAGGACAGAGGTGTTTTTGTTTGTTTGTTGATGTTGGTCAAGTTATAGTATTTTATATTATGGCAGATACTTTAACGTTGTTAGCAGTAGCACCCACTTTAAAAACGTAACATGTGGAGGGGGGAGTCTACCTTATACAAACAGCATCTATCATCTAACAACGACATATATCTTTTGGCTGGGAACAGTAAAGAACTACAGGAGCTCACTGCCGAACTTCCAGACATGGCAGGTGAATGTCGAGGGGAAACCTGTTCAGAGAAAAGCAAGATGATGGTTTACACCTCAGTAGCAAGTATGGCAAACATTATAATTGACCAACAAAAGCTAGAAGAGGTACGTAACTTCAAATATGTGGTGAACATTATGTATAGAGATGATATCTGTGAAGATGAAATTCGAGCTAAAATAAAGTCTGGTATGGAAACGGTGAGAAAATTAACCAAAAATATGGACCAGCCAAGACATTACTCTGTCAACAAAGATCAGGTAACGCAGAGCTCTGGTTAAAACTGTTGTCTAATATGGAAGTGAGACCTGGACTGACTGGACACTACTGGCAGCCACTGAAAGCAAGCTGCATGCATTTCAAAACAAATGCATGAGAAAAATTATCGAGATGTTTAATCTAGATCCCAATAACAATGAGTATGTATTAAATAAAGAAAAGTGTCTGTTTCTCAAAAGATATATTCCAATCTCGTCACTCAAAAACGTTATATATTTACGACACTGCATCGTAACGCAATTGTCAGTTATGCAAAGTTTGTAACACCGACTATTGGATAAGAAACTTTGGCTCACAGCACTTTACATTAAAATAATAACGTACATATAAGTATAAATACATTAAACCGTGTAGATACGTCTTCTTCTTCTTCTGCGTTCTCAAAATCTTTTGAAGATCACAAGCCCTATATCTGTAATGAACTGCGTTGTAGCTGTCAATTGGTTCAGTCCACCATTTAGTTTAACCCCCCTTTTTTCAGTCCATGTCAGACTCTAGGACAAGTGAAGTAATGTTCACAAGTTTATTAAGCCACCACTAACGACCAAGGGATTGTGTGGCTAGTACAATGCCCTGAGGGCCTTGCCAAGTACCGAGGCTCGAACTCGTGACTCGATTACTTGCAACGGTTCGGCAGTCCACCACGCTACCAATTAGACCACCACGGCCTACAACCATATAGTTTATCGCCGAGGGTATCTTCCTGAGGCCAAATTGTTGTTCAGATATGGTGGTACAGAGGGCATTTTTGCAGCACATATTCTGCATTTGCTGCAGCTGTCACGCATGGACACATTTCGCTTTCTTGGGGTACCTATCATCTCCTACCAAGCGCGTCCTCGGGTGGTGGATAGAGGAAATATCTTTTGATATAAAGGTTAGCAATGAATATTAAGCGGGCGTGGACCAACTCGTTTGCTATCGTGGAGGGTGAGGTGCGGAATCCCGTGGTGAGGATGCTCTTTAAAAAATGTCTCATGAACCCAAGGAAATGATTGCAAAAATAGCTAACATAGATCGCTCAAACTCTAAACCGCTAAGAATAGCAATCTAAGAGAGAAAACTCTGGAGAAAAAAAACTGCTGCCTTGCAAACGGTCTTTGCTGACCAAAGGCTAGGGAAGCACATCCAGAAAAACAGCTGGCTGAAGTCGGAGACCACGGGCCAAATGGCGCAAAACTTGTGGCACGCAAATACTCAAAATGATGGAAATGATTGTAGATACGATGTTTTCGCAACGTCCGGTGTCAAAGAGTCCAACCACCGTCTGAGGGTTTGTACGTGTATTAGGTTATCTTTGTGTTGTATATCCAAGTTAGAATTAATTGACTTATGTAGTATATTTATTTGTTCTTATTTCTTCTATCCTCTGGCTATTCCAAGATTAATGATTAATGATTTAACAAGGGATGTCATTGTTGTCAGTTTAAAAAATTCTCCAGTAATGAATCTAACAGCTTTGTTGTTGTTGTTTTTCTTGTTTTTTCCTTTGAACAACTGAAACTTTCTGGGTAGAAGAACATAATCCAATTAATTTCCCATTTTCTTAATTTATCTATAGATCTAACTTTTTGAAAGATTTTGCGATTTTGTTATGATTTTTTTTTTTTTTTTTTTTTTTGTGGGTTATATAATTATTAGCAAATAGACTAACATTTGTTCCTGCTGAGATGCTGTTGGATAAATCATTTACATAAAATAAAAATAATAAAAAATTAGTAGTGAACCTAAAAGAGTTACTGGTGGAACTCCTGAGTTAGCCGTTGTTGATGCTGATTCATATAAAAGAGTTACTGGTGGAACTCCTGAGTTAGCCCGTTGTTGATGCTGATTCATATAAAAGAGTTACTGGTGGAACTCCTGAGTTAGCCGTTGTTGATGCTGATTCATATCAATTAACTATTTGTTTGCTCTTTACGCCACAGGAAGTCTTGGATCATTTAATGCATAGGACCCGAGATTACAAACTGGTAAACTATGCTATCGAAAACAATGAAATGATGTTGCGCCTTTTGTACCTGATTGATGTTGTTAGGGCCTCGGATATAAAAGATAAATTAATCGATTAATCTTTTTAAAAATAATAATCGATTAAAATTAATTGTTTGATTAAATTTCGATTAAAATTTATGAAAATATTTCGAAAAATTTTTTTCGAATTTATTACATAATTTATTTATTTTTTTACTAAAATACTTTGCCCTCGCATTATTATTCATAATTTAGACGGAGCAGCAGCTCAAAGTCGCGTTATAATACTCCTTAAACCTCTTGGTTTTTCAGTTCAGTAGAAAAAGTTTCAGAATTATTTATATCCAATATGGAGTTTGAATTTTTGGTAGTTGAAAGCGTGTATAACAAAATGGGATAGTTCCTTTAATTTTTTTTCCTTTTTTTAAACAATCATATAAGTTCTTTGATTAATAGTTATCAATACATTTGTTACTCCTATGACTCATTAACGACCAGGAATTTTTCACCCTTTACAAAGTACCGCCCTGGGGTATTTGCCCCCTTTACTCACCTCTCGCTACGCCACTGAATCAATTGTTCATTTTTACTATTTTATTGATAATCATATTGTTAAAGTTTGTTTGTTTTTTTTAAATTAAAATATTAATTATTTCAATAATTTGAATTCTTCTTTTCCATTTAATGAAATCAATTAGTTTTACAAATCCATTTATTAAGTTGTTGACTTTTTTAAAATTGGATCATATTTTTACATTGTTCAATGTATTCATTTTAGGTCATTTTATTATTTTTGACTTATTTGTTTTACAATGTAATCAAATTATTTAAAGTCATCATCGTTCTTACTATTCAAATAAAAATATTTTAGTAATCATTGTTTTACAATGTAATCCAATTGTTTAATGTAATCATTGTTTTACAATGTAATCAAATTGATTAATGTAATCATTGTTTTACAAAGTAATCAAATTGATTAATGTTATCATGTTATTAACATCTTTTGTTTGCTTTTCATTGGTGCTTTATTTTATGAGTTCTCTTAGCTCAATTTATTGAATTTTGTCAATTCAATTAATTGGTTTCTCTTTTAAAAAGATTAACTCTTGCTAGCCTGAAAATACAAGGAAAACATAGACGCTATCAAAATTCATATTTTAATAGAGATACCAGACTAGCTCTAAAACATGCGTAAGTGCAGGACGCAATCAACTTCTTTATATCATGAACGTTTCTAAGTGCAATATGGAGTCAACAATAGATAGATCTTAACATTTCTTGAATTTGATCACTTTTCTCATTTTGAAAATATGGATTAATTATCTACCTCTTAGATCTACGTGCTAAACAAAGGAGTTTCTTGTATTAATGCGATATTGTGGCTGGACAATCATTTTTTCATTTTTAAAAACGCCATATCGTCTTCACAACAGTCAAACATTGAGGCGCATTTACAAATTCTTTGGGCGCATATAGTCTAGTGACAACTAGGGGGTAAAAATTATGTATCGAAATTTCATATTAATCTAGATTCTAATTGAATAGTGAACTTGTAAATTATTTTATTTATCTCAATGTATCATTTTAAAAATTTTTAAATAGTGTTGTGGTGCGTATTATGTTCAATAACCTTTCCTGTCACGCACGCAATGAGGTGCGCACAATATTGTCAATATATTTTTAAAATATATTCACGATCGGTGCGCATTATATTAAAAAATGTTTTACGAGACAAAGACTAAAATTTCGTATTTTCGGATTGTTTTGCCCTGCTTATTATAATGAACATCCTCATAGCTATGTCTCGTATACAATGATTTAGAGTCAAAAACTTGTTTTTTTTTCACGGGCTTTTTAATTTTATTTAATTTTTGTTTTATTGATGTGTTTGTCTCAACAAAAAATTTTGCCCGTCATTTTGTTTTTGTTCACAGCTTTTTATTGTATTTAAATCCATGACGTTTCTCATAAAGACAACTGTAATCATCTTCTACTTGACAACTTTCATGGATGATGTTAAAACAAACAGATCGTAAAGAAGTTTAAACAATGCTGCTTATGTCTTATTTTGTCATTTTAATTTCCTTTCTGAATGCATCGGCTTATGAAGAGTTATCGTATCTAGCGGTCGAACTACTGGACCGTAAATCATTTTTTCCTATTGGTGTCACGGATATTTCTATGTTTCACAACATTACAGCCGACCCTCTAACATTTGGCTTGCCCCATCTAGGGGCTGTTCCAGAGGCGGCGTCTTGTATAGGAAGGTGTGGTCAGATTATACATTTCCCATGCACGTGTGACCATAAATGTATTGTTTACAGAAATTGTTGTGAAGATTTTGCCATTGTTTGTTCATCGACTTTAGCAGAGGCCCACAGGCAATTTGGAGAATTTCTCAATTTAGATATTCTCTGTTCGACTCACTCATATACGCTTTTGATCGCTAGTTGCAGACATCAAAGAGACTTGAATGGTACTCAAAGATTTCATGATGAGGATTTACACAAACATTATGGAGATGTTGGATTCATTTCGCTACTTGACCCTTACATACAATCTTTAGTGTTTACACCTGTCACAGACCTCAGCACAGGACTTGTGTATAAAAATATGGAAATATTTCAATGCAATTCTGATAATCAATCAATACCAATCAGGTGGCCATTTACCGTCATTAATTCTTTTGGTGGAAGTCAAAGTTTTCATCTCAATAAATTGGACGATAAGGTCCATATTTCCACCATTAGATTTATCGGTCATGGTGTACTGAATATCTCAATGCTGGGCTACCCTTGCCAACCCTACTATGACTTGTCTGATATCATTCAGAATGAGGCCGTCAAGGAAGATATCGGACAAAAAGAGAGATTACTCTCATTCACATCTTACGTTGCCTGTTCAGAGAACGGCGCCATTTTTTTGAATCGTTATCAGGTGGCACAATATTTTTCTATGATAAATTTGAACAGTTGTTATCCTTTTATTTTACAAGATTTTCGATTCCCAAGGAGCAATTTTTTCCCGATATTTGTAGAATTTTATCTTAAAAGAATACAGCTGAAAGTTAAACTGCCTGAGAAGGAAATGTTTCAACCATGGGAGGGGATATCGTGTGACCTTGACACCGGAAGTAAAGTTACTGGATCTAGCTGCAATATTCGTTGCAGAGCTGCAGCACAATTCGTAAAGCGAGAGAACGCCTGTAAAGTTTTACACACCAACTACATTGCATATCCCATGAATCCATTTTTCCTAAATTTTATAAAGAACGTGTCTATTCCAAGCTTAGTTCACTGCTTAATGAAAAAACATTTAATGTTGGATGTGCTTGATGAATGGGGGCCCCCTGAAGAAATATTCTATAAAAAGTACAACAAAACATTTTACACGCTGACATATTTTGTGTATAGCCATTTTCAGAATAACCGCGATAGGCTTATACCTATTTTTTTAGAAATATTTCAGGATATTTTAAATAATTGGACGGCACAAAAATGGAGAGCTTCAAAACAATCCCTTTGTCACGTGATTCCTGTAAATAAAAATACCAAGGGGGATACAGAAAAAAAGATTGAGTTTTCTATGGGACATGACAACATGAACCATTATAATTTTGACGAGGTCGTCTGCTTTGCGACGGATTATGACGTTGAACGTAAAATTTTGGTGTTTTGGTGCCACTCCTTAGAAGGCTCGTCTCGAAAGTTTAAACTCTTCAAAAGCCAGGAAAAATGTTTTCAAGATAATTTCATGGCTGGGAGTAAAACCTTACACCAAGGGGCATGTCTGACATATGGTCTAATGATCTTAGCTCTGGTGACAGGTGCTGTTATGAGAGGTGCTCTAATGACAGGTGTTCTGGTGACAGGTGCTCTTATGAGAGGTGCTCTAATGACACGTGTTCTGGTGACAGGTGCTCTTATGAGAGGTGCTCTAATGACAGGTGTTCTGGTGACAGGTGCTCTTATGAGAGGTGCTCTAATGACAGGTGTTCCGGTGACAGGTGCTCTTATGAGAGGTGCTCTAATGACACGTGTTCCGGTGACAGGTGCTCTTATGAGAGGTGCTCTAATGACAGGTGTTCTGGTGACAGGTGCTCTTATGACATTTGCTCTAATGACATTCGCTCAGTTTTTCTTGTAACGCGTTGCTATTGTGGTGCTAGATGATTATTTTTTATTCAAAATTACTTGTAAGACTATCCGTTGATTGGATTATTTTCTACGCTAGATAAAGACTTTTATGCTGAATAAGATTGTTATTAATGCAGCCGTCTTACCAGTTTTTCATTAAAGTTTTGTTTGGCGTTGTATGAAGACAAATCTCGGGTTTTTTCCTCTTTCATTCATTGATTTTATGAGTTATTTAAGCTTTTTATTTTTAACTAATAAAAGTCAAAGCCCTCACTGACTCATGATTAATTCTCCATTTTCCCGGGTATGTTGAAACGTGTAACTTTGAGAAAATCTTCAGGTAACAATCACTATGATTATTGACAACAACAAAAATTAATTAGCGCCCATTGTGGTAATATAAATATAATCATATATACCCGGGCTTGTCGGCGGAAGATCGCTGCCTTAAATGGTCTATTATTGATGGGGGGAGGGGGGTGGATATGATGCTTATTGTTTGTTAATTATCTCTCTGTATATGATTATATTTGCGTAGGCAAAATACATTTTGAGCTGAGTTTATTCTTGAAATTTCAATTAATAGTGGGTCAGATTATAAAAAATAAAAAATGGAATCATCTATTACTAACACAACTTTATTTATGATAAACGGCCCTGGGGAACTAAACAAACACTTCAGTGTGGATTTAATTACATTAAAAACATGCATAGCGAAAAACAAATTACTGAGTAATATGGGATATCATTCGTAAATTGTGCTTACTGAAACTGATAAATGTACTTATGTTCTTGTTATGACACCATTTTTAGTTGCAATTTTCAACTTCTCCAAAGTTCTTTCTTATTTATGTTCCATCTTCCATTAATTTGGTACACGGGATCCCAATTTTAAAATGAATAGTATTTTTCCGCTTCTGAGCGCGGGTAGTTTCCTGTTATAATATTTCTTCATCCTCCTTTTTTAAAAATTAAGTTCTTTAATTTGAATTTTATTAAAATTTATTGAAGCCAATTATTTTTATTAACACGTGTATTGATTTTACTGAAAGTTGATTTATAAAATATATATCTGATTTTTATAGATTATTATTTATGCTGATTTTCGTAATTTCATCAATCAAGTTCGCTTTGTAAACCTAATCACGTATGGTTATATTTTTATTTTGTTATTTAACCAGATTGTTTTTTTTTTATTTGTAAATTTTGTTGATCTTTTTTAATTTAATTATTTAGTAGCAACTGTTCATTTTTTCATTTTGCTACGAATCAATCAAATTGATGATGTTAAGGACAAACAAGGACAAACATTCGTAAACTGTGCAGTTGTTGATGTCATTTAAAACGAAGAAAACTTGATATGCCTGATGTTCAGCAAACAGAATGATGTGCAGCAAACAGAGTGATGTGTCGCAGAGTTATGTGCAGCAGAGTGATGTGCAGCAAACAGAGTGATGTGCAGCAAACAGAATGATGTGCAGCAAACAGAGTGATGTGCAGCAGAGTGATGTGCAGCAGAGTGATGTGCAGCAAACAGAGTGATGTGTAGCAAACAGAGTGATGTGCAGCTGTGCTGTGTGTGCGCACCAAAGACGCTGCTTGTGTCGCAAGAGGTTGAGATGATTTGTTAGAAGTTTAGCTCGGTCTCAAAGAGCAAACAATTCAAGTGAGATGACGTATTCACTCGGACGTTGACCTACAGATTTCATTTCCTCGTCTTGTTTAACCTCTGACACCTGTGAAGTATTCTGACTTTGTTAAAACCATCGCAGCAATGGTATACCTTATTATGGACATTGAATTCTTAAATCACTCTTTTGTAATGAATTGTTTTATGTGACTTTAAAGGTCTCAGTAATTTCTAAAGAGGTATAACAATAACGATAGATTTGAGACATACTTTGAAGAGAGTTTTAAATATCTGCTGGAATTTCATGAACATTTATGACCCTAAGAAGAAAGCCATCAGCATTGTTTTCTTAACATTAAAAGTCGTTTAGGTTTCTATCCACACAAAAAAATTTAATACAACATATTGAGGCCAGGTGCCCAAAATGTCATACTTTGTGCAGTTGATGAGTACACTCCCACAAAGGGTTATGGCTACTACTGATGATGCATAAAACCGGATGGTTCATATTTAAATATTATCTTCTGTACAGATGAAGCGTCTGTAACATATAAGATATTAAAACCCTGTATCTAAAAGGTAAGGTTGCTTTCGAAAACTTCACGTGACGGCCATTAAGGTGATGATATTTATCCTAACGGTTACTGAATCATTTGCTAGCGTTTAATAACGCGTGCAGTCAAAGATGTGACATTAGCTAATAAAGAAATTTTATTGATGACAAAAACAATTGATGAGTCAACAAAGCAACATTTTAGTGGGACTATTTATTTAGGATTAAAGGGAAAAATATATCATTTGACAACTTAATATAAATGAGAACAACAATTTTAGATACGAAACGGAACTTAGTACAACAATTGTAGAAAAAATCTAGGTACAACATGTTTCTGAGTAAAAGTGTAGGTACAATACATAGCTGAGTAAAGGTGTAGTTTCAACACGTAACCGAGTACAAGGGTAGGTACAACACGTAACCGAGTACAAGGGTAGGTACAACACGTAGCCGAGTACAAGGGTAGGTACAACACGTAACCGAGTACAAGTGAATGTAATAAAGGCGGCATGAAATTTTGCAACGTCTGGTAGAGACAAAGTTTATTATTCCATTTTTGTCTACTGCATAAAGTTTTTTTTATTGTCTAGCCTTGATTTTTTTTATTTTCATGCAGATATTTTTATAAACCAATTTCCTTGATGAGCTGAAGTAATATACGGGAAAAAAATATTTGTGAAGGTCAAAAGAAATTGGATAGCGACGATTTTTAAAAAAATATATTTTCTAATTTCCTTTGTTTGTGTGTGTGTGTGTTTGTTTGTGTGTGTGTGTGTCTGTTTGTGTTTGTGGAAGAAGTGAGATTAGGATAATGTCTGATAATGACAAAAAAATTACATGTCTAGCAAGAGTAGTTTGGTTTTTATTGTCATTTCCCGCCTTTCTTTGAACGATTCGCCTCAGTTGTCTTTGTTTAAATTTCATACCGCTTTGTTTTCCCTGTGGGTTTTTTATTTAAAATGGAAATAGGTTTCTAGTTTGAGAATTTGCTGCCGTTGGTCAAATGTACACCTTTTACATGTGTGACATTTTACGTTAACTGCACGTTTTGATACGTCTACACTGTGCCAGTGGAAACAGTTTGAATCTCTTGTTTATATCGGACACTGGCTGCCTGTGTCCTGATGGTCACACAGTCTAACTGGATGTGTCCTGATGGTCACACAGTCTAACTGGCTACCTGTGTCCTGATGGTCACACAGTCTAACTGGCTGCCTGTGTCCTTATGGTCACACAGTCTAACTGGGTGCCTGTGTCCTGATGGTCACACAGTCTAACTGGCTGTGTTCTGATGGTCACACAGTCTAACTGGCTGTGTCCTGATGGTCACACAGTCTAACTGGCTGCCTGTGTCCTGATGGTCACACAGTCTAACTGGCTGTCTGTGTCCTGATGGTCACACAGTCTAACTGGCTACCTGTGTCCTCATGGTCACACAGTCTAACTGGCTGCCTGTGTCCTGATGGTCACATAGTCTAACTGGCTACCTGTGTCCCGATGGTCACACAGTCTAACTGGCTACCTGTGTCCTGATGGTCACACAGTCTAACTGGCTGCCTGTGTCCTGATGGTCACACAGTCCAACAGGCTACATGTGTCCTGATGGTCACACAGTCCAACCGGCTACCTGTGTCCTGATGGTCACACAGTCCAACTGGATACCTGTGTCCTGATGGTCACACAGTCCAACTGGGTACCTGTGTCCTGATGGTCACACAGTCCAACTGACTACCTGTGTCCTGATGGTCACACAGTCCAAATGGCTGCCTGTGTCCTGATGGTCACACAGTCTAACTTGGTACCTGTGTCCTGATGGTCACACAGTCTAACTGGCTGCCTGTGTCCTGATGTTCGCACAGTCTAACTGGCTGCCTGTGTCCTGATGGTCACACAGTCCAACCGGCAACCTGTGTCCTGATGGTCACACAGTCTAACCGGCTACCTGTGTCCTGATGGTCACACAGTCCAACTGGCTACCTGTGTCCTGATGGTCACACAGTC
>MUZC01002248.1:217362-250321 GCA_002072015.1 Radix auricularia
ACAGGAGAGACCAGCAATGGCACAGGAGAGACCAGCAGTGGTACAGGAGAGACCAGCAATGGTACAGGAGAGACCAGCAATGGTACAGGAGAGACCTGCAATGGTACAGGAGAGCCCTGCAATGGTACAGGAGAGACCTGCAATGGTACAGGAGAGACCTGCAATGGTACAGGAGAGACCTGCAATGGTACAGGAGAGCCCTGCAATGGTACAGGAGAGAACTGCAGTGTTACAGGAGAGACCAGCAATGGTGCAGGAGAGACCTGCAGTGTTACAGGAGAGACCAGCAATGGTACAGGAGAGACCAGCAATGGTACAGGAGAGACCAGCAGTGGTACAGGAGAGACCTGCAATGGTGCAGGAGAGACCTGCAGTGTTACAGGAGAGACCAGCAATGGTACAGGAGAGACCTGCAGTGTTACAGGAGAGACCAGCAGTGGTACAGGAGAGACCAGCAATGGTACAGGAGAGACCAGCAATGGCACAGGAGAGACCAGCAATGGCACAGGAGAGACCAGCAGTGGTACAGGAGAGAGCAGCAATGGTACAGGAGAGACCTGCAATGGTACAGGAGAGACCTGCAATGGTACAGGAGAGACCAGCAGTGGTACAGGAGAGACCAGCAATGGTACAGGAGAGCCCTGCAATGGTACAGGAGAGACCAGCAATGGTACAGGAGAGCCCTGCAATGGTACAGGAGAGACCAGCAATGGTACAGGAGAGACCTGCAATGGTACAGGAGAGACCTGCAATAGTACAGGAGAGACCTGCAATGGTACAGGAGAGCCCTGCAATGGTACAGGAGAGACCTGCAGTGTTACAGGAGAGACCAGCAATGGTGCAGGAGAGACCTGCAGTGTTACAGGAGAGACCAGCAATGGTACAGGAGAGACCTGCAGTGGTACAGGAGAGACCAGTCAGAGAGACCAGCAGTGGTACAGGAGAGACCAGCAATGGTACAGGAGAGACCTGCAGTGTTACAGGAGAGACCAGCAATGGTGCAGGAGAGACCTGCAGTGGTACAGGAGAGACCAGCAATTGTACAGGAGAGACCTGCAGTGGTACAGTAGAGACCAGCAATGGTACAGGAGAGACCAGCAATGGTACAGGAGAGACCAGTCAGAGGGACCAGCAGTGGTACCGGAGAGGCCAGTTAGAGAGACCAGTCGGGTCATATGGGCAGAGAGACTTGAGCAGAGCCCGAAGGGGTCGAGTCGAACCTTGGGCTAAGCTTGTGAAATAATAGTAAGTCGAGTGGTTGTACAGGAGTTGTATAGTATTTGTATAAGGATTATATTTGTGGTACTGTGAAGAACAGCCAGTTCTACAAGTTACAAAATGAGGGGTAGGACTGCAATCAGGCTTATAAAAAATTAAATGGGAAAGACGTAAACAAGGTAAGGGTTAGCCTGACCGGACGTAACAAAACAGCGAACGTTTCGGCAAAGAGCCTTTTTCAACG
This sequence comes from Radix auricularia, assembly GCA_002072015.1. Lineage (NCBI taxonomy): Eukaryota > Metazoa > Mollusca > Gastropoda > Lymnaeidae > Radix > Radix auricularia. The sequence goes on from MUZC01002248.1 coordinate 218,825, forward strand.
AACATACAATACAAAAATAAAACGAAAGTGCACTTTCTTGGATTCTTTGGATTTCACCGCAGCTAAGTTTCTTATTTTTATTTTCGTTTTATTTGTGTATTGTATGTTCGTTGAAAAAGGCTCTTTGCCGAAACGTTCGCTGTTTTGTCCGGTCAGGCTAACCCTTACCTTGTTTACGTCTTTTCCATTTATAATAATAATAACCCCTTTTCAGTCCATGACGGACTCTAGGGCAAGTGAAGTAGCGTTCACAAGTTATTAACCCACCACTAACGAGCAGGGGATTGTGTGGCTAGCACAATGCCCCGTGGGCCTTGCCAGTAACGTGGTTTGAACTCGTGACTAGAGTTCTTCCCACCGTTCAGCAGTCTAAAGCGCTACTACAACACAATAAACATTGGATCGTTATCTAGACCTGTGTCAATTGTGTGTAGCGGAGAGTGGAGGCAATCCTTATAAATATGAGGCATGACAGCCGCCTATAACTATAACAAATCATTGTGAAAGTAACTTTTAAAAGAAACTTGGTCCTGAGGTGTACCCATTACATTAAATAGCAGCGTTGAGCTATAGTATCACTATCACTATGAAAGTCATAAAATTTATTTCCCTTCTTTACCATTGATGTAGTTCATTCAAATTCTCCAACTCTCCAACTCTAACAGCAGCATTTCAGTTAGGTTTAACATTAAGAGTGAAGTATTTCTGGCAGTGTCAATGTCTTTTCTCTTGCAAAAATCCATTGTTGTACTGTACTTATTCCCCATTCCAGCATCTTAATAATTACCTAATGTCATGACCATTTAAATTGAACTGCACAGTTTGAATATATTTCTATAACAAATAAATAAATGTAGCATAATATTTAATAATAATAATAACTTCAACAATCAGAATAAGAAATGAACAAACAAACAAAATGTTCAGTACAGAGTTTCTGTTTTAGACATCAGATCTAATATTCAACAGGTTAAAAACCAAACAAGCAATTGACAATAGTAAAATTAAAATAAATTAGATCAACTTGTCAACAGTAGAGCAAAAGTAGTAGTAGTAGAACTTTCTAGAAATGATCTTCTACCCAAAATGAGACATTGTGGCACATAGTAAGTTGTATGGGTGGGGGTTTTGTCATAATAAACTTTTATCTACGTAATTAATTTAAGCTGACAAAACAAATTGACATTAAATTATTACATAATATTCATTTATTTTTTAATTTGAGAAATCATTTAAAATATTTTGTCTTAGCAATAGAGGACACAGACAGGTGTCTCATTTTGTAGTAGAATCATAAAAGACACACAAAAGTCAAAGGTTGTAGTTGAAAATGGAATGGAATTATTTTCACAGTAGGTTGAATTTTGCTGCCAATAAGGAATCTTTATTCAGATTAAGCATAGACATCAAATCTGCTCTGCTCAAAAGTATAAACTTAACATTGGAATTTTTTTACAGTAGTACCAAACTCTTCTTGCCTTTGTTTTTTAACATTTTGGTAGCTATCTACCTTAGACACCAAGCCAAGCTTGGAAAATATTATAAATAGTAGCTGCATAGATAGGAAAAAGAAATGTGTTCTTGTAACACTTGTATATAAATAGATATAGCCTAATGGCTTAATTACGTCACTCAAACTACCTGGTCAACAATTGGAGGGGGGGGGGGCATGGAAGGGAAAATCCATTGCTTAATTAATTCAATATGCAACAATAGTGGCATCAGTATTGGACGGATTTTTGTGTACAAGGGGCCAAAAATAGCCCGTATGTACAGTATGGTCTCCCATGGGCCAGCATGGTCTGAATAGGGAACTTTATATAACTTTGTATAGTTTGGTAGAAATGCTTTTTAATATATTGCTTTCATTTTGGCTGGAGTGGGTTGCTAATCAATAAAATTAAAATACAAAATACAAATACTGGTGAGGTGCAGTCCAGCTATTCTTTAGGAGACTTCTGTTAAAATGCCAAACATTGAGCTATAATATCAACAATACTCTTTATGTCTTCCTTCCCAATAATCAAGTTTTTAGGATCAAAATGTGAGACTGGTCAAATTATTGAGCATTGCCGTTTGACAGTAGCAAGCTTTAAAAATGGAGACATGATGTGGAGTACAAGCACAATGAAAATAATGACAAAACTTAACACAAACAATTCAAATGGAAGTTGAAACAAATTACGGCTCATCCAAATTGTAAAAATGGTATAAAAAGCGGTTAAACATAGAAGTGAAATAGCAGAAGTTAGACAAGTTTAGTTCAAACTTTAGTTTTATTTTTGTTGAGACATCTGCTACGAGTCACAAGCATCTTAAGAAAAATAAAGCCCATGAAAAATTCATTCTTGCAATCTCATTCATAGTTGGATTGCTAAAAGTAAAATGGGTAAATGGAGTATCAAATTGGTCTCAGCTCAACATGTAAATGACAATGTAAACTGTAAAGACTTGTAAGGCTTCCAATTGGACAAAAAAAAGTCAAGTATCTTTTCAGCCAATCGGGGTGCAAGCCCTTGTGTCAAAATGATGACTAGTCTCAAGTCAAACTGTAATGGTCTTCTAGACAAGTCTTTGAATGATTGCTCAACATGTCCACATCACAAAACATGAATACGATTGATACTGACTTTGGGGAAACTATAAGAAGATCTAGTTGGAGTTATCTAGACCGTGATCAATATTTGGACTAAGTACGGCACTGTCTGCTGGGCCTAGCTAACAATATTACATTAGAGAGTTGTGTACCAGTACCCCACTCCTAAGACAGACACTCTCATTGAATAGCTACTGGTTGCAGACATTTGTGCTCTATCCCTTAACTTTGGCTCTGTGCTGTTCACTAGGCACTTACACTTACAGCAGGTTTGGTTTAAGGAAAGCTGATTGGGTATTTATCATTGAATTAATGCTCCTGGTTTAAACCCTGACACTGCAATAGTTTTCATTTGGCATCAGATGTCACCTGTTAGCTTGTATAAATGTTTGCACGTGATGGTTCTCAAATTAAACTCTGACCCCCTTCACCAGCTCCCACACTATAACTTATAAGACTTAAAAAAACTGTGTCTAATCAAATGTTCTTCAAGAAAATATTTTTTTAAATGATTATTTACCATAACTTTGTTCAACAATAATTCCCTACAGAATTGTAACATCATCAAGAAAATAAAAGAGAGTAAGATTTCAGGACAAAGTGTACAGACATTTATTATGCAACCACCTAAAAGTTTAACAATTTTATATTTCAAATGTATTATTGGAGAGCCTCAATGCTTAAATTTAAAACATATTTAAGAAGTATGCCTGATCTGACATAAAATTTTGTTGGATTGACTTTTTCATCACAGATGGCTAAAATTGATTACTAACAGAGATGTTCATGTATTGGCGGTCATGTTTGGATTGTTTTGTTTTTTTTTAATTTCCTTTTTTTCAAGTCATTTATTTGATGTGTGTAATCCCCCAAAGTATTTTAATTATCTAGATGTTGTGGAATTCCTTGTTCATATTTATGAGTCACATGAATGAATGATGGTTTATTAGCTCTGGTGAGCAACATTTCAGCTAATACTGCACTCCAACTTCATAGATGTTGCTGACTGGGGCATCTTCTTTCAAGGACTTGAGCTGCCTGTCTATTGCCTTTTGACGCATCTGATTAGAGCGGAGCTGTTCTTGAACTTCTGACACCCTGAACAGATTGACATTTCAAAACTCATTATTTCAAAACAAAGCTATTCAAATGCCTTATAGAGATAATCTACGGTTATTATTTTTGATGTACAGCTTTTTAAACACAAAAGTATTGGGAAAGATAAAATTATAATTATATCTGTTGTCAAGATGATCAACGTAGTTTCAATGTATGTGACAATAGTTCAAACAAAAACCACAGGAAATTCAGCTCAAAAAATAGTTTCTATAAATTAAAATGTGTTTTATTCTCTAGTGAGGCCACTGAAATAAAAAGAATGGTGTACCCCTCCCCCACCCCCCTTCAGTCTCAAGGCTGAGGTTAACATGGACTTACCCTAAGCTGTTCCTCTGGCTTGAAGAGTCATTACCACTAAGGTTTTCAGGTTGACATTCAGTATCTAAATTGGACATCAACAACAGAAATGTCACCATAAAACTATGTTTATCTTTTTTTTTCTAATTGTGGGGCTTTCAACTATGTATTCACTAACCAAGAAAATATGGCAATGGGGTGGTGTTGACTTAAGTTTGGAAAACAGGTATTCTAGTGTAGCATGTGGGGACTCATGCTAGCTACATTGAGCCTCAAACTATACAATCATTATACAACATTCATCCCTAAATTATTCAATCACTAGTTTAAATATCAAACAGCTATCTCATAAAAATCTTCCAAATCATCCATCACTATAACGATATAGAAGTATCAGCATAGTGATTCATACTCATCATAATGTTGCTTTATATTTTCTCCACAAGTTTGTTTGATATAATGACAGCAATGCTTATACACAAAACTCTTTAACTCTTTCGATGCGGAACAACGCACACTGCGTTCATCCGCCATGCTCAAAATCACGGACCAACGCACTGTGCGTTGTTTCACTATCATGTTTGTTTCTTTGCTATTTCTCGGTTAAACTTTTTAAGAGCAATTTTTAAATTAGATTTTAACAAAGAAGAGTGGTACTTCCTTGTTTATGAACGAAGGCGAGGTGTATTTGCTATCGTTTGAAGCATTATTTTATTAATTTTCTTCACTGTTTTTTTGTTGATCGATACTGTTGCTATGGCTACCCCAGGCCCTAGTGGAGATGGTAAACTCCCTAGGCGATTGACAGCTGAACAAGCCATGGAAATGTTTCATAATATTTCTATTGATAGTGACGAGGACTTAGATCAATCACATGATTCTGATAGCAGTGTGGTTTCAAATGATTTTAGTTCTGGTAGTAGTAGTAGTGAAGAAGATGAGCCACAAACTAGAACAAGAGCTATTCCTTTACTACAATCATGCATGGCTACATCCAAGGGTAAAGGAAAAAAAAGAAAGATGACTAGAGAAGAAACTATTGTAGAAGAATCAGAATGGATTCAAGCAAATATTGGTGATCAAACTACAAACAATTTTATTTTTTCCCCACATAAAGAGCCTGGTTTCAACAAAGACATACTATCTGAAAATTGTTCACCACTGGATTGTTTTATACAACTTTTTGATGATGAAGTGATTGATATTGTCATATCATGTATAAATAGCTATGCGGAGAAAAAAATGAAACAGAACACCCCACTGAGGAGGCGCTCTAGGTTTCAAAACTGGAAACCAGTGTCAAAGTACCATATATATAAATTCATCGCTATCTCTCTCGCTATGGGGATGAATAAACGTCCCAGTCTCCAAGACTATTTTTGAACCATAGATATTTTCAACTCCCCTTTTTATAGTGAATTATTTAGCAGAGACAATTTTTTAATTCTATACTCATCCATGTTGCACTGTGGCCACCCTGATGCAGAGGGTAAAAGCAAAATTGAGCCATACATAAACAAACTATTACAAAAATTTAACCTCGCATTCAGCCTTACCAAAATGTGTCTATTGATAAATGATAGTTGGCTTCAAAGGAAGATGGCAGTATAAACAATATAACCCATCAAAACCTTATAAATACCATATAAAAAGTTTTGGTCTAGTGGATAGTGCCACTGGATATGTGGTAAACCTTCTGACTTATTATGGTAAAAATACTTCTTTTGATCCTGACACTGATGTTAATGGTGGCCAAGCAGTTCAGATTTTCCAGACATTACTTCATGCTATTGGCAAAGGATACCATGTATTTGCAGACAGATTCTACACTACTATGAACTTAGTAGAATATCTGACAGAGAAAGAGATTTACTACACTGGGACTTTCCAAGGTAATAGGCGGCGATTTCCCAAACAATTAAATTCATTAAAAATAAAACACATTGAGTCAAAATACTGGAAAACTCCAGAAGGCCAAAAAATGGTTGTTGCTTGGAAAGACAAAAAAGCAAAGAAACCAGTTCTTTTGGTATCTACCAGAGCTGAAGCTGGAGATATTCTTGTGAAAAATAAGACAAAACCATCAGCAATCAATTCTTACAACCATTATATGAATGGATGTGATCTTGCTGATCAAAAAGTTGGATATTATGGAATGCAAAACAGAAAGACATCAAAGTGGTGGAAAAAACTCTATCACTGGATTATGGAAATAGCTTGCTCAAATGCTCACATACTCTATGTATTGAGTCACCCTGAAGCTCGCATGAGTCTGAAAAAATTCAAAATACAGCTGATAGATTCTTTGTGTTTGGAAGCATCGTCAATTATGCCAGCCGAAGAAAAGGAAAGGAAAATGCCTTTGCCAGGCCGTCCAAGGGCTAACCCAATCCCAAGGTTGGAAGGGGGAAGGCATTTGATAGACTATGCAAAACAGGACAGGCGGTGCAGAGTGTGTAGTACCTCAACTAAGCCAGCCTGAACACATTTTATCTGTATGGACTGTCCTGAACAACCGCACCTACACCCCAAAGACTGTTTCAAGAAATGGCACACTGTGGCCAAACTATGAATCAAAGAACAATATGTAAATAGATTTTTTTAAAGTTTTCTTCATCAGTGTAAATATTCATCTGATTGAATTACTGAGTATAAATGTATAAAATTTTAATTTTTTAAAATCTTTAGCTACATTATGAGACATAATTCAAAATTAATTTTTGTGGTTCTTTTGTACATTTATAAACATAAAAATGCCTATTTGTGTTACATATTTGATTTTTGCATTAAATTTTAATGATTTTATGGAGCACTAACATAAAGTTGCCTTCTGAGAATTTTTTTTTTCTTAAATTTAGTGATTTTTGTTGTCATATTTTCACATTTATAGTTTCTTTTATGTTAGTTTTTTTTATTTAAATCAAAGAAACAATTTCAAAAATGCATAGTCCATTCAATTACCTTTCATTTGATACCAAATTTATCCCTATAAGCCTAAAAATAATATTTTAAATATTTTTTTTTAAAAACCAACCTCTCACTTTTATTTTTACTTTTGAAAATAATGTACATTTTTTCGTTTTAAAAATTCCGCAGCGAAAGAGTTAATAAAGAAAGTCTGAAAATTGTATTTATTTGGGGGAAAAAAAAGATTTTTATATCCTAGAGAAATTTTGATTCTCAGCTTATTCATAGAAAAACACATAATTTAACTGGGAAATATAGAAAAGCCACACTTGCTATTAATATTGGTGAAATTCATTTCATGTTTATTTATTTTTCTGAAGGAGATGTTAAAATTTTCTTACTTAAAATGCATTGAAAATATGTATTTTTCTTTCCTCGTAATTACTGCAGGACACACATGAGATACAACAAGAAGGGAGACAACTAGACTAACCATCAAAATTTTCTTCCTGTGATTCATAGTTGAGAGATTCTGACACTATAGATTCTCCGTCACCGTCCACCTTCCATCTCCTGAAATAATAACAACTCATGACCAAAGAGAAGTATTGTTTAGCTTATATAAGGTTAAGTTGAAATATAATCAAACAAAGTTATTACCAAGCCAAATGAAATGCTTAACTTACTTTTTTTTTTAATATTAGAGATAATACTTAAAACTTTCAATCAGTTCTGTCTCCTGTTTATACAACTATTTTATTGCAGGACTTACTATCAGAACAACTTGTGCAAAGATTACACTATTAAAATAAAGGTGACAAACTAAGATAACTAGGATATAATTTTAAAAAGTGTTCATAAATGGGAGATAATTTTATCATATTATTTTTTCCTTTAACATAAATATGATATAATATAATTTTCTTGTATAATTGTCCTCTTGTATATTTGTTCTATGCCTTTCTATGCCTTCCAAAGGTTTTCAACATAAATTACAAAATGCCAAAAGAAAGTAAGTAGCAATTTAAACCATTAATTTTTGGCTTGACCTATTTAACTAATAAAAAAAAAGGAATACGTCCTGTTAACATATTTGAGCCAGTTCTAATAATGGATCCTACTTACTGTATGCTCACTGCACATTTGGGATTGGCCCCAACTGGCAACTGAGTTATGATGAGGGGTACAGGATTGTCTATATTGTCCTGCCTGTAATTATCAAGGTCGCTGTACTCATGATCAGGAACGTTGCTGTTGTTTGAACAGCGATTGTTGCTTGAGCAGTTTTCACCACATCGGTCGGTACTGCATAGCCTTAACTTTAAGCGCATAATTTCATTCTCCTGTGGGAATACAATGCAACCAATTTTTAGTTACAATCGTTCCACCTTGTATCTAAACTTCTTTAAAATATTGAAGTAGTACTAAATAAAAATACACATAATTAAAATAAATTAACTCTATACAGATATATATAGTACCTCTAATTCACGACCCATATGATTAATAAAATTATATTTTAAGTTGAATGTGAAATCCATGCTAATCCTGCTATATCATGTATCATTTTAAACATGACATTAATCTACAGGCTATCCTACATAACATGTAACATTTGAAAGATGAAATCAATCTATGCAAGTACCTTCAGATTGAGGCATTCCTTGCACTGGGCGATCTGATCTTCTCGATCTGCCAACTTGCTGTTTAGGTCCTCCAGTTCTCTGTTCATGCAGTCGAGTTTTTGATGGCAACATTTCTCAACCTGCGAAAGCTGTCGCTGACACGCTGCTAATTTTTGTAAGAGACAGGCGTTGTTTTCTTCAATTTCACACTGGTAAATGCGCAATGATTCATTCTAGAATACATTGGAAAAAATATATACTTTAGTTACGTCACTTCAATTAATCACATTATGTTTCTCTTCATTAAAGGAAAGACAAATTAGTTTGAATATTTTTAATAAAGATATATCTTTTATAAATAGTTATTAAACTGCATTATTTAAAAAAAATAGTTATAAAATCATAAAAACCTTGTTAAATTGAAAAGTTAAGCAGCGATCGCCCTTTTCTTTTACTTTTACTTCTATGCTTTAAAATTAAATTAAAGGTAAGGGATAGGTTAAATCCATTCTAAATAAAATGAAAGGCTAGAATTAGGTCAAATCTTATCAGAACGTAAAACTAAAAGTAAAAGAAAATGGTGATTGCTGCTTAACTTTTCAATTTAACAAGGTTTTTATCATTTTAAAATTATTTTTTTCAATCTATGCTTTAAAATTAAAATTAATTTTACTTTAAAGCTATTTTGTTGTTGACATAAAACAAAAATTAAGAAGCAATTTTTTTAGTTATAAACCTTAATTTTATTTTTTTATTTTTGTCAGTAGAGAACTTAAAGACAAGTGCAGTTACCAATTCTAAATATGAGCCTCACCACATTATTAAAGCTACAAATTGAGCTGCTGTTTTAAAAAACATGAATAGACATTAAACTGTATTATATTCATATGAAGAAAGAAAATGCATAATTATTTCAACTGTCATTTCTAGTTCACTGAAACGGCAAACTTTGTGCAAACCCAGAACATCACATAGAAAATAAGAGAGTTTTATGCTAGCATGGTGATATAAAAAAGGAACAATTTTAGAGCAGGACAATGTATCCTATACAAACAACAAGTAGCAATACAAGAGAAAATTAAAACTTTAGCTTTCATACCACTTCCAAAGTTAACTACATTATGTGATGTGGTATATTTTTTTCATTGGGATTGCCAATGAAATCTTGGAATTATCTAGGCTTAGCAACATATAAATTTCACTCCGACTCAGGCCATAACAGTTTTGTTTCCTAGCAGTAGAAACGTTTTACATCTAAATGTTGGATTGAATGCTTAATAAAATAAGGCCAAACACAAATATTCATACTAACCTCTTTTTCAAGCCGGCATTTCATTTCAGCCATTTGATTCTGTAGTTGACAAGTTTCATTTTCAAGTCGACAGGTCAAATGTGCCACTTTACTCACTAAGCAATTCTTCTCTTCGGAAAGATGTTGAATCTCACATTCTCTTTGCTAATTTTCAACAAGAGAAATACACAGAAGTGATGAATGTTTATACCACTGGTATATTCTCAACAAAGGCAGGCATTATAGAATTGGAGAGAGAACAGATAAGTGACTTAAGATTAATAACATTCCTTTTTTTTTTTTTTTTTTTTTTATTTGAAAAGATTTGAAAACTTTTAACTTTTTTTAAAATCTGATTTCCACAAAACTTCTTTTTTTTTTTTCAAATAAATACATGACAACCAAAATTTAAAGAATCTGATTTCTTTTAACCACTATAACTAATTAATATGTCTTTTAAAATATATGACAACTCAAATTCTAAGAATACAATTTTATTATCAAAGAACAAACTAAAGCATTATTTTAACAATAAACCTAAGCTACACTGACAATTTTATCAGCATCAAAACTTTACTTCAAATCTTGAAAACAGTCATCAGCATGTGACTGTGACATCATACCAAACCGTAAAAACCATATAATTTATTATTTTATTAAATACAAAAGTAAAAAAATGTAATCTCACCGAGAGACAATTTCTAAGGTCATCACATTCTCTTCTGGCCCTGTCACATTCTCTGTTGCAAGCACAAAGACTTTGTTGGGTGTCCACCAATTCCTGATGTTTTTGTTGCAGATGTTCCCTGTGCATCAAGAGCATAAGTGTTGTTAACAATGCAAAAATTTTCAGTATGGATTTAGACTGAATATGATTTAGAATGACCATGATTTTGACTGAATGTGATTTAGAATGACCTTGATTTAGAATGACCATGATTTAGAATGACCATGATTTAGAATGACCATGATTTAGACTGAATATGTCTTGCTTTGACCTGGAAATGAGGATCATCTAAAGAAGAACTTTAAAAACACAAGAAATGTGACAAGATAAAAAATATTAGCATAAACAAAACTTCTCTTTGTAGCTCGTCTGTCTGAATATGGATAAGAAAATGAGGGATGGCCTAGGAAGACATATTTGATTAAAAGATAAATGATGAGTTTTGGTCAGGGATCAGTTTCATTTACAATGGGGGGTGTCATATTTGGTAGTTATAGCAATGGAAAAGCCTTTCAGGTTTCAGGTGTAAAAAGATAGTTTCTCTTATTCCTTCACTTGAATGACTATTATTTCATTATGAAAACAATTGACAAGAGGTTACTAAAAGTAAAACCGAAGGTATCCAGAAGATAGCATCCTGATTCTCTTTCACAAGTATTATACATAAAACAACCATTTTCTTTTTTAAAATGTCTAATTTTCTTCCCCCATATAAATTTTGGACAACCAGTCAAATAAAGATCTCACCAACAAACTTTGTAAATTGTACTTAGAGCAGACAAACACACCACATCTAACATAGACAACACACACAGCACATCTTACATAGACAACACACACAGCTCTTGTAAAACATTATAAACCTTGACATCTAAAGATATTTGATACAAACTTACCGGGTAACTCTAATTTCTTGAGAAAGTTCAGCATTTTCTGCTCTTTGCTCACTCAATGCTTTGCCTAAACACTCTCTCGTCTGAAATGAAAGTCAGTCAACATGATATTCACAAGCTATTTATTGTTTGTAGTATGTACATTTTTTTTACAAGTTTTCTTTGATAACTGTGACCAATCTGTGTCTTGATAATAAAACAAGACTGAGAACTGTATTGGAATGAAAAGATCTGCCTCCAACTAAACCAAATCTAATGCAAGGTCCATCAGATATGTTTACAAATACAAAAATTTGGATAAATGGCATTGCCAACAAAATTACCTCTTCACATTCCTTGAGTTTCAACTGACAAGCGTTCCAATCTGATATCAACCTGGTGTTCTTCTGTTCCAGGACGCAAGCCTCATTGGCCTTCTCATTGAGATTGTGTTGACAGCGAGTGAGACAGTCATCAAGATCTGCAATCTGAGGCACACGTCAGGATGAGAAACATTTGGCTACATTCAGTTAGCGTGATATAAAGCTATCAATTGGAACAGACCTTTGTACAGACACATCATTTGGAAATAAGCAGGCAAAACGTTAAAAAGATTGATCTCTACTTTTGCTCTAATACTTGCTGTATGACACTGAGTTGTATTAACTGACTTTAATTTTGTTCTAATACTTGCTGTATGATTGTAATAACTGACTTTAATTTTGTTCTAATACTAGCTGTATGCCAGTTGTCTTCTTCTTCTTCTTCGTTCTCAATATTGAATATTGAGTTTTGCATGCCACGAGTTTTGCGCCAATTGGCCCGTGGTCTCCGACTTCAGCCTGCTGTATTTTCTGGATTCGCTTCCATGGCCTTTGGTCAGTCAAGACCATCTGCAAGGCAGCAGTTGTTTTTTTTGGCAAGTGATGCAGCTTTCCACGCATTGCTCACCGCTTTTCCCCCATTTGGAGCTGGGTGGAACTCGGGGACGCCCTAGGCCCCGGGAACAAGTCCTTGGCTTCCCATGGATTCGAACTCGTTACCATTGGAACACCAGTCAAGCGCGCTTGCCACTCGACCACCGCGGCCCCCATGCCAGTTCTAATAACTGACTTTAATTTTGTTCTAATACTTGCTGTATGACACTCAGTTGTAATAACTGACTGTAATCTTGTTCTAATACTGACCTGTTTTGACTTGTCGCACAGCTCACACTCGTATTTCTTCAACTGCTCATCAACTCTCTTCATCCTCTTCTCTATGTCTTTGTTCAAGTTCTCAATGGCCTTTTCAAGTTCATCCACCTGCATGACCATCATAGTCAATCAGGGTCAATCAAAGTCAAACTAATTCAATCAGGGTAAATCAAAGTCAAACAAATTCAATCAGGGTCAATCAAGAGTAGATCAACTTTAACTCTATGATAGTAACTTTTATCCATGCTCAGTTTGGGGCTTAAGTCTTGCTGACTCTTGTTAAGAAAAGAGGGGTGGGGAGGTACATCAAATAAAACCAAGATTTCCCCTTCTATTCCCCTTTTTTGACTCAAGCCATTTCTAATAGGTAACCATTACAATCAACCTTACCCTTGCAATTCTTTCATGCAATTTGCAATTCAGTTCTTCCAACGTGCAGTTCTGCATCCTTATTTCTTCACATTTGTCTCTCAGTTCCATCTGACAACGTCTGAAATGTAACAGTTCAGTGATAGAAGCTAAAAGTCTTCTTTGATACATTTCAACTATTTCTTTCTAACAAAGCTTAAGTTCTTATTTGTCTCAAGTTGCAATTACAATTTGTAAAAAGAATCAACACATGAATGAAAAGTATTCAAAATTAATGATTAAACAATCAGAACCACAAGGGATACCCTTAAATGTCACGCAAGATCCCCTTGTAAAATATTCATTAGTCACACATCACAAACTTTTGTCTCTCATATATATGTGACATGCACACAAATATCTTAACACACAAATATACTAAGACTTGTGTCAGCATTAAACCTTAGAATCTTTATAACTTTAAACTTGGTTATTTTTAATCCTTAAAAATGACCTCTAAACAGTTTATCACAAGGCATTGTCCCTAAACCAAACCTGGTTTATCAGAAGGTATTAACACCCACCCCACCCCTTTCACCATAACAAGGGTATCATTAAACTATGTTCCAACTTACTTCAAAGCTTCCTCACACTCACACAACATCTTGGATTGACAGAGCAGCTCCTCTCTGCAGCTCTTAATTTTGTCTTGTAGAGAAGCAGATGCACCAGAGCTAGAATTCTGTGCCACAATTATTTCAAGACTTAAGTCAACTTCTAGAGAAACATTAATAGCAGTGTCTATCCTTTAAACTAAAACAACCATTTAACAAAATTGAGATGGTTTTTAATGCAGATGCCACTAGCACTGGTCTTTCTATTAAACAAAAGATACTCATACATCTCTATAGATAGATATCATATTAATATAGATAGGTATGCAACACAAATGTTTTTAATGAATGTTACCTGTGACTGCAGCTTTTCAGGCTCTATAACATTCAATGACCAGCCCATCTTAAATACGGACCCATAGTAAAGCCATCACGTCATAAAGACCTACCCATCTTAAATACAAACCTATCATAAGACATACCAATCACAACAATAACCCTGTTGTTTGCTAGCAAAAAGAAGAAACCTCTATTGACTATAGTTGCCATTTGTAAATACCATAAACCATTTTCTCTTAGATGACATCACAAATCAACTTACTACTTCCTGTGGATTAAACAAAGACAATGCATTAACCCATTGTGTGTAAAGGGAAATGTTGAAATAAAACACAAATGAAAGCTAAGACAAATTTAGGCCTAATATTTCATTTCTATTCTGAGCAGCCAATAGAAGGGTTTTCAAATAACTTTTTGAGAAGCACTGACCTCCTGTAGACATTTCAGTTTTTCCTGGAGCTCTTCAATAAACCTTTGACAGCATTTCATTTCTTGGTCTTTTCCACACAAGATATTTTCCATATCTCGAACTAGTTACAAAACAAAAATCAAAACCTTTTACATTTCAAAGACCATTAAATGCCATTAACATAGACTATCTGCGGTTGGTAGGAATTATTTTCTAACAGTGTTAATACAACTAGTGACTTGGCAAAGAGAACAAATGATTTAAACATCAAATAATCATAAGACATCAACTTTTTTAGCTGCATGTTTGAAGTATTATTTATAAAAGATTCCAAAACAGTTTAATTTTTTTAATGCATCTAACTTACATTATTTTAATTTAATTTAGAAATCTTTCCTGATGCTTAGTATTCTTTTTGATGAAAAACATATTTAAATAACATCGATCCAATATAATAGTATAACATTGATAGAAATGTGCTTACTAAAAATAAAAGTGCCAACTAACAGTGGCATGTTCTCGCTTATAGAAAGACAACATATGGCTAATTATTGATTACACTGTCACTGTCTTCACGCTGACATAAACATAACACCACTCACTGCAGTCCATTTTTTGTTGCAACTGACGACAAAGCTCTTGGTTGTCTTTCTCCATTTTGACAAGTTTGTCTTGCAAACAGCAGGCCACCTCTTTGCATTTCGTAAGGTCTCTCAGTAAGCTGTTCTTCTCTCCCTGAAGGCAGTCCACCATGGCTGATTTCTCTCTGTGGGGAAAGTGATTTTGACTAAAGCATATTGGGAAGGCAAACATCATTGGTACAAATATGAGACTATTTTAAAAACAGGGCCCTTTGTAAGCCTGAAATAATTAGTCCAAAATATTAATTGTGATATGAGCCATTTTGGAGATTTCATTTGTCAGACATCATTTTTTTTATGCTATAAATAAACTGTATAATTTGTTTTTCATATATTTTCAACACACTTTGATTGATGGTAGCAACTATTTGGATTTAGACTCGATTGGTTTACTATTGAAATTTTCAAATGGCCATAGCAATATCTATTTTATTTGTGCGTCGTTTTCTTTGACTTACGACAAACAACTCTTTAATTTGTTAATTTCCTCATGAGTGCACTGCAGATTGTTCAGTGCTTGAGACAATCGCCGTTCTAATTCTTCTGTTTCCTTCATGTAACAGGCTTTATCCTTCAACATCTGATTTTCTGTGTTTTTTAACTGTGAGTAATTTCAATGAAAGAAGAGGGCTGTAAATTTCATAGTGAATAATTTCTAAACATATTTTTCATTTTATATGTCACAAAAATGTACCTTTTTAATAAGAAAGGGTCTTTAACAATATTTTGTTTTAAAAAGTCTGTGTAAGATATCAAATCTTCTTTAATCATCTATACTTTTATTATTGTTTTTAAAGAAGAATAAAGATGAAATTTTTATTATTTTACGTCACTAGGATTAATATTTTTTTTATATTGTTTTAGTTTTCATTGTATTTTTTTTCAAGTCATGGCAGACTTTAATATACTATAATCTCCTATTTAAATTTAATTAGTTGATATCATCAGAGTAAATGTCATTGAAACACATTGGTGCTGGATTGTAAAACATGTGGATTATTTTCCCTTCTATAGAGTTCACCAAGAGTTATACCACACAAAGATCAATCACTGACTTCATAGGCCAGTGAATAGTATCATAATAATTTATTATTAGAATATATAATTCCAGAGAAAAAGTACCAGAAGTGTACATGAGTTTCAACCACAGCTTAAAAGGCACTTGAATAATTTTTTGATAATAAATAACTTTACCCCAGAGAAATTCATGTGTGGGAATGAGTTGACAATACTCTCCAGTGACCAATGCATGTGTCGTGTAACAAAATTTGAGTTGCCATTTAGGACATGTTTATTATTAATCTTCTCACCTTTTCTGTCAAACAGCAAATATTCTGATCACAGTTCTTTAACTGGTTATAAGAGTTTGCTAATTTAGCATTGACGTCAGCCAAAGTCTGTTCCAAGTTGCAGTTTTCTTCAGTTCGACATTTCAGATCTTCTGTGGTTTTTCTTAGTTCTTCTTTTAAATGTTTGATCTGGAATTATATACGGCAGTCGTAACACATATCCCAGAATCACTTCTCATGTGTTGGTACCAAAGAAACAAAAGACTATATGGTTGATCCAGGACAACTTACAGGGGATCACTTCTCATGTTCTAAGACGGAAATTTCAAGAGCAAATTGAAAATACTAATAATATAACAATATTACTGAGAGCTGTATGCCTAAGAAATGTCTGTAAGGGGAACATCACAAAGAAGAGCACACAACTTACACAACCATCTCTGTTATTTAATTCAACTTCAAAGTGATTTTTAATCTTTTCCATGGTCTCTAGGTGCATTTGGACCTCATTCTTGCACATCATCAGAGCACATTCAAGGTTTTTAATTTGTTCATTGGATTTGCAGATCTTTTGCTGATATGATTCGAGCACTTTGCAGTGTAACTTGTCTTTCTCTTCAATAGTCTGATGGAGAAAGAAGAATCAGCTTAATGAATCTATTTCTTTTAAGGGTAAAAACAATATAGATATGTCATTCTCCTTTCTAATGTTACCTAGACTTGAAATATCAAAGTTAAGAATATATTGACCCTTAGACTTTGAATATCAAATTAAAGAATAACATTGTCACCTAAAATTAAACTGTCAAATTAACACTAATTTTGTCACCAAGACTTGAATTGTTAAATTAACACTAATTTTGTCACCAAGACTTGAATTGTCAAATTAACACTAATTTTGTCACCAAGACTTGAATTGTCAAATGAAAATTGTTTACTTCTTTCAGCTCATCAATCTGAAGGTCTAGACATCTTATTTGGTCTTCACGGGCACGGAGACAACGCTTGCACTCTTCAGAAGCTTTAGTGCAGACAGCTAGTTTCTGGCGTAGTGAGTCATTGTCAGATGACAGCTGAGAAATAAAACACAGCAATCAATAAGTAATGAGTTAAAGATCACAGTTGACAAATACAAACATGGCACTTGATAATAGTACTCTTTTGAACTCTTACATATAGCCTGTTTAGTTTAAAGATGTCATCCATTAAGTGTAATTATGTTCTGATGTAATCATATCTTGAGTTATATCCAAACTAAATGTATCATCTGTTGGGTGAAACATGGTTCAATTGATATCATTTGAAGCAAAGTTAATCCTAATCCTTATCAAGATCTGCGTACTGAATGGTAAGCTCATTATTTGTTGTTTACCTGATCTGTTTGCTTCTGATATTCGTAGACTTGTTGAGTAAGACATTCTGCTTTTTTCTCTAATTTGTTTTGTAAACATCTCATATCTTTTTGCAATTTCACAACTTGATTCTGTGAACATTAAAACATGGTGGGAAACAGGCTCTTCAATTATTACCTGAACATTTTCTTTAATAATAATTCTGTACAACTTAAGGAGAAATTTATGAGCCCAGAAAAAACAAATTTCTTGAATTTTCACTTACCGTATATACTCGAGTATAAGCCGACTTTTTCAGCACATTTTTTGTGCTGAAAAAGCACCCCCTCGGCTTATACTCGAGTGAGAAAAAAAATGACCCCAGAAAATTCCGCCGCTCTGCAACCAAATATTCGCCTGTAGTCACTGCAGCCCGCCTGCCTAAACTGATCTAGTCACTGCAGCCCGCCCCGCATCCACTGGTTGCTAGATCGCCTGCTGATTGGCGTCTAGCAACCAGTGACGTCAGAGAGAAGAGACCGAGGCAGACGTCCTTCTACGCGCCTTCTGAGCCCCTATAATTAAAAACGAAGCCCAGCCAGCCAGGTGAGCCATTCCTGTGTGTGGCCCTGATATGTGCATGGGTTTATGCTGAATCTTGTAAGTAATAAGGGAAATAACTCTTGATAGTCATTGTGAGAATTAATTAATAGAGTGAGGTTCTTGAATAAGACCAGAAGAAGAATAGAGATTAGCTAACAACAATATATATATAGAGCTAATTTACTGTTTCTCTTTGAAATAAATATTATGTGTTTTAATGTAATTTTATTGGTATCTATTATTTTTTAAATTTACCAGTAGCTGCTGCATTTCGCATTTCCCACCCTCGGCTTATACTCGAGTCAATACTTTTTCCCAGGTTTTTTTGGTAAAATTAGGGGTCTCGGCTTATACTCGGGTCGGCTTATACTCGAGTATATACGGTAGTCTATGGATATTGTCATTATGTAAAGAATGCATATAATTAAGACGTATGAAAAATAAATACATATATATCTAGCAAATAAAGATGTCATTAAAATGTATTTATTGTGTGAAGTTATTACTTCCTGAACTAGTTATATGAAGAATAAGAATGAACTTTCTATAAATCTCATAACTGCAATATAAAATTGTTATAATTCTTAACTTAGACCATTGACCACGATAGAGAGTTATACTCCCCAAAATGCAAAGATGTCAATATTGCTGACTTCAACTGAAGATTAATGGCAATGATGCCAATATTGTTTGTTAGACTTGCATTACAGATAAATAATGTCAACTGACCTGCAAATCCATAATGGAATTCTCCTTGCATTTAAGAATTTCTTCAAGCTCTTTAATTCGGTCCTCTGCTGCTTTGAGCTGTTCTAGACTCTCATTGCTGCCTGAGCTGGCAAGTTTCAGTCGGCGCTCGCAGCACTGAGATGAGAAAATGAATATATTGGTCATACACTACTGAGCACAGTCAACTATGTCTCAGCGCTTTTTGGCAAACCCCTAGGCCGTCGACATAACCGGGTCCGACTGTACAACAATGCCTCAAACAGCCCACTTCTAGATCAGATTGGATCTTATAATAAAAAGAGTACTATTTTATGAATATGACATACAAGAGCAAAGAAAGGCTTTTAAAAAAGACATGTTGTACACAATGACTTACATCCAAGTCTTTCTCAAGAGCACAGAGTCTCTGAGCTTTCAAAGTGTTGTCCTCTTGCAAACAAATCACTTGATGGTTTCGCTCATTAAGGCGTGTGTCCAAACACTGAATCTGCCTCTCTCTCTCTGCTAGTGCATGGAGGGCTTCATCTAACTTCAGATTTAGGGTCCTTTTGTCATCTTCTAGGGCACATACAGCACACTCTAGCTCTTGATTAGCTCGTACACCTAATCAATAGAATCAAACACATTTCTGCCAAATCTATGGAATATGCACACAATAATACACTTCTGGTGCAGCTAGATTTTTCTCTGATGAAGATACTGTATATACTCAATCTATAGTGATAGTTTATAAGCCGACTAACCCCCTCTTTTGGAAGAGAAAAGTATTAAAATTGTGTAACCCACTCTTAAGCCGACCCCCCAAAAATAATAGGACAGCGTAAACAAAATGGTACACATTTTTTTTAAAACTACAAGTTATTTCGGTCATTATGATTGTTTCTTTTGATGTAACTATCGTTGTCTTTGTGCTCTTTGTTAGGCAAGAGTTAACAGTGGGGCTTTTTTTTTAATTTCTTTGGTAAAAAGTGGCAAAAGCACGTACATTAAATTCTTTGTCGAAAACAAAATTAGTAACAATTTATTAAAATGTTCACAAAAATAAATACAATAATTAAATAAGGTAAGAGCAGATGTTTAATAATATTTTATAGCTTCTGGTTGAACATTCGAATCTTGTAAAATTTAGAAAAAGACCTTGATGTTAATTATTTACAATAACACAGATATTCAATGTACATGCAGAAATAACCAACATTTTCCTCTAGACTTTGTCCACAAAAAGTGGGCTTTAGATTGAGTATATACAGCTTATACAGATAAAGTCATCTCTTATTTTTGTACAGATTTAAAAGTGGGGTTGGGTGGGGGGGGTCCTTAATTAAGACATCATCACTTGAGCAGATGGAGGTAACAGTCCAAATAAACATAACTATTCAACCTCAGAATGAGTCATGAATGGGGTTAGGGTTCAAGGTAAGGTAACATGAAAGCTACAGTGTCTCACCGCCTTCAACTTTGTCCATGAGAACCTTCAATTCATCATGTAAATTTTGGTAAGTTCGATCATCAGCATCTCTTTGTTTCAAGTCATATCGCAGACGCTGAATTTCCCCATCCATATTGGTGAATAAATTTCTGATAAAGATTTCAATGTTGACATAAATGTTCTTAAATATAAAAAAAATTATAATGATAAAAAGCAAAAAACAGCACCTTTAAATTCCATGAATGGGATTGAGATTTAGAATAATTGATTTTCATAATAATTTCATGTTTTAAAACACTGCAATCAGCACAAGTTTCTTTAATAAAAGGAAGAAAAAAACTTAATGGAAGCTAAGATCATTGGCCTGTGGTTTATGTGGTATAACTTAGGTATAACTAATAAAAGGCATCAAACATGAAAACTGATACACTTTCATTCTACAGCATCTAGAATACAAAAGAGATCAGGTTTGTAAGATCAGATCTTTACCATAACTAAATCACAATAAAATATTTATTGCTATGATCTTTAATCCTTTTACACAATGCCAATAATGAAAGCAGGGCAGTGAAGACCAACTCCTCAACTGCAGATCAAAATAAAGCATGACTCATTGATGAACAAATGTAAAAGTAAAGTAACTTGAGTTACTTACCTTAATTCTCCCATCATAGTTGTCCCCCCTCCCTCACAACTTAGTCCATTATTATTAGTGTTCCCATCTTCAAGGCCATTGTTATTCTTGTTTAGTTCAGCATCTGACAAAATCATTTCATCTTGCCAGACCCGAATTTCATTTTTGATGGGAAGGCTATATGTGCCACTGTCATCCTGTGAGTTTACAAAATCAAATTCTAAGTCATGACCTAAAAGTGGAGTTTTATCTTTAACATATAAGATTTTAGATTAAATTTAAATTTTTAAACCCTTGTAGGCATGTCATTCATTTTTTCAAGATTTACATTCCATTTTCAGATATTAAAATTATTCCTCTTTATTGCTACATAAGATTTCACTGTATAATAAATTACTATTTATTCAAAGTTTTCCATACCAGAACATTTTTGTTTTGATTGTGGTGAGCTTGCACTAGAAGATCTGCAATCTCTTGGGCTAGCTTTCTATGCTCCTGCATCTCTACCTCAAGGAACTGTTTCTCTTTTTTAATTTCCTTAGCATCCTTCATTTCCTTTTCCAGTTTATCTAGAGAAAAATCTGTATGTCTTTAGCAGTGCTGCATACAATTTTTTCATATCATTAATTTTCTGCTTATCTTTAGAAGACATAAAAATGTGTTGGTTAAAAACTAGGTCCGCAAATACATTATAAACCCAATCCATAAACTGCACATAAAATAAATGTTCATATGTCTTTTTAAGACAACTGTTTGCAAATAATAAAAAATTTTAAAAATGGGCTAAATCCCTAATTTATTGAAAAAGCCTATTCATTCAAATACTTTTTGTATATGGCATTAATTCATTTATTAAACTTTTTCATATATATCCAATACAACTGCCCATAAAACCAATCTAAGAAGTATTGATCAGAGACAATAGGCAGAAATGAGTATCATTTATAAAAGGAAAGCAAAGCCAATTTAAGCATGTTTATGAACCATTCTACTTGATCTTATTGTCATTTTGTTACTTATTAGATACTTTTATCAAGCAATAATAATTTTTTTCTCAACAGATCCATGTTTTCAAACCATAAAATGATGTTTTTAATCACCTAATTCAGCAACTAATAAATTAAGCTGTTCTTCGAGTCCCCTTTTTTCCTCCTCCACCCCCAGCCGTCGGGTTGTTTCCATTTCTACATCGTTGAGGAGGCGACTGTGACAATTGACAAATTTAATCACATAAACATTGGCAAAAAGGTATGAAGATTTATTATTGGCACTTGGAACTTTTTTTTAAAAAATTAATAACTATTTCAGTTTTTGAATTGAAAATGACTTAGTGTTTTAAGACATTGGTTTTAACTTTTGTATCTTTTCATTAATTTCAGATTGTGGTTCTTTGCTAATGATGCGAACAAAAATCAATTTTTCTGGAAAAAGAACTACCTTAAAATACTGATAATTTTCTTTAAATTAAAAAGTTGATAATGTAAAAGTAATCTGAGAGATGGTATGGTACTCTTTAAAATTTATAGTGAGTATGAATGCACAGGGTCTGAAGGAACCATAAAAAAAACTCATTTACTCAACATTATATATTTAAATACTGAAATTCCAACATAGGCTCACAATTCTTATTATGCATGACAAGTAAGAATATCATTTCTAACTATCCACAAATAAAACCCATTATATAAAACTAATTTATTTGAAACTGATAAATACAATAAAAATTAATTTCCATTATATTTGAATAAAGATAAATAATAAAATAATGACAGAAATTTTATTATGGTTAAATCTATATGTTATTGGGGAATAACTAAAAAGGTTAGCACCACATACTTGATCTGTGCCTCTTGTGACGCCAGCGATGTTTGCATATCAGATACCTGCTCCAAAGCATCATCCCTCTCCTGTATGGCACGGGCCAGGGCATCACGCAATTCATCTTCAACATTTTCCATCTAAGACAATTTGTACAAATGCATATGTTACTAAGTGTTATAAAAATATAATAGATGAGTTCAGATACTGAATTCTAATACTTTTCTTAAACATAGCCTTTAAATCAGTCACAAATATTAAAAGCTGAAAAATATCTTTTAAATTAAAAATAGCTAAGGTCATAAATAATGTTCATGAATGTTTAGTTTGTAAGCAAAAGTGATTTATATTAAAAGGATTTCAAGTTGATTTCATTATTTTTAAAAACATTATATGAATTAGCATAAATTAGGTCAATTATGGCTATGTCAAACTGACCTTTTTAATTTTCTCTTTAATTTTACGCTGATAATCTTCCAGTGAATCATGGGCCTCCATCAGATCGTGCAATGCTTCATCTCTTTTCTTTTCAATTCTACAAATGGTTAATATTAAATGATTTAGCCATTTGACTTTTAATCAATGCATCTCGCAACATGGAGACAGTAAACAATACAAAATTAGTCTTACTCCCCCTTTCAGACTCTCAACCATTGATAAGTATTTTTTTGTAACTGCAGTGTTATGGAGCTTAATTTAAGAGAGGATATAGAAATTTACATCAAATTCAGAGAAGGTTCTAATGTGTTAAGCAAAACAAGTTACTTCAAATTGTATAAGGAAGGGTCTATTTTCAAACTTTTAACAATGATAGATCAGGAAAAATTACCATTTCCTATAATACAGCTCTGACTCCAGTCCTATCTCCTTCATCCCATGGTACATGGATTTTTACAATTTATCCATCTTCTAACAGTGTTACTCTTTTGTTGGTGACAACTGGGGGTCAGACATACTGAGTGATACTGGGTATCTATTTTAAAATTGCCTACTAATTCTACTGATCAACTATGTTTTGTCAAACCACACCTCAAGTCTGAGTGGCAAAGTATTATGCCCAAAATAATTATTGAAATATTAGTCCCCAACCTAAATATTTTTAGTAACCTCATATTGATTGGCTGAACAATAGTGGTTCTGCTTGTAAATGCAAAGGATTGGATAAAAATGTAAGAAGTTTTAAGAAGGCAAGGACAACAATTGACAACATTCTACAGTAAATCTATTGATCATGTCTAAACACATTTGTATCACTAATTTCTGACAAAGACCTACTATAAATGTTCAATGTTGGTGATGGAGTCTATTTATTTTAAAATGAAGAACAATGTCAGTATACTAGAGCAGACCTATAAATCCTCAATAGGCCACCAATTTCAAGGGCAAACTCTTAGCCAGTTCCATTATGGCTAACCCAGGTAACTGTGTTTTTAGACAGTGCTTTCACTAAGAGCTTATAATAAAAAAGACTACAAAAGACAATAGAAATTGGGAATATCCAATTTTCTAGGACTTCATGTGCATGAAAATGACACAATTAACTTTTAATAAGTGGCCAGAGAAAGACTTCTAAAAATGTTTTTATCTTTGGTCCCACATTATCTAATGGTTTAATATTCCTAAAGATCATGCATTATTTCAAGGCAAACTTCTTTTTATTTTTATTTTTATCAAAACACATTTTTCCTAAATTTGTATGAAATGTAGGAACACTTTTAAAATAATTAATACATCACTATAAATAGAAATCCAGTTTCACACATTAACTTAAAAATTTAAAATTAAAAGTTCTGACTTTCTATGAATTATTTAAGAGTTTATTATTAGACCAAAAATTGCTCCCTGAAGACTACTCCAAACATTTGATTTGAAAATAAGTGCCATAACATTTTTTTTAACAGTCATTTAAGATTTCATTGGAAGACCAGTGAAAAAGTATAATATACAATTTTTTCACAGTGTTCAAAATTGTCTAATTATGGGTTTTTTTAAACTATTTATAAACAATCTATTAAACAAGAGGTTTTTTAAAATTCAAAACAAATGGTACCTAAGCTTTAGTCATTGATACTTAAGCAACAGTTTTAGGGACATTCCCATATCCCAAGACACATTTCCTGCTTATACATTTTTAGCGCATTTTCGAGAAGTCGAATGCGCTATTGCACCCGTTTTGTCCGTCCGTCCGTCCGTCCGTCATCACCCTTGATCTCAGCATCCATAAGTTCTAGACCCATGAGGTATATATGTTTTTTTATGTCCTGACCTGCCATTTGTGCATCAACACTCAGTTACTCGATCCGTCAAAAAACCCCGTTAAAACTACCAAAAAATATTTCGAATCGAGAGGTAACACTAGCGCAGGGAACGGCCGCCATTGCCGGAAGTCAAATGCGTAATCCTTCAGGCATTGAAGAGTGGTGCGAAAGGGTGCAAAAGAATTAGTTGTTTTTTTTTAGTTGACGTCATTAGAATATGTGTAAAAGTTTAGAGAGTTTTACGTCATCATTTGTGGTGACTTGTAGTTGGATTAAAGAGAAAATAATTTTTTTTTAAATGTAAAGAAATGACTTTTAAATAAAAAAAATGTCAGGTATATTCATTACACAAGAAAATTCATAAAAATATGTCTAAAATCTAAACACAATTACTGATAACTACATAATTCTGATATCTAACATAAGTACTGATACATAATACGAAAATGCGCTAACACGTCCTGAATTCCAATAGGGACCAGGCTTAACATGATTTTTTAAACTCTAGTCAATGTGTAATGTATGGCGATCATAAAAATAAGACATGCTAAATTTCATTAGAATGAATTTTGTATTTCTATTGTTTTATAACAGAATATATACTTTATAGTCTCCTTTATCAGAATAAATTTTGCATTGAATAACATGTAAATTATTATGCATAATCTAAAAAAATGTAATGTATTGAAAAATATAAAGTATACATTATAAATTCAGAAAATAACTTGGTCTGCTTTTACTTCCAGGTCATATGCTTGCCATGCTAAATTGCCTTTTTTTTTTGTTATACATTATAATACCATTTAATTGGTACAAAAGTATATAACACAAGTGTTGTGTCAATGGTGGCTTGACCACAATTATTTATAGACTCAATGTGCATGTAAAGAGGTTTCCTAACTATTGATTTCTTTTAAAATCTATCATCCTTTGGGGGAAAAAAATACTGGCACAACTAAAAAGGATTCTGAATTTGAATGCAGATTTAAATTAGATATAACTAAAATTGAATTTTGCTTCCTAACACTCTATTTTTACAATCCAGAGCAAGCACAGCATCAAAGTAAGCTATAATATAAGCTTCAATGAAGCAATCACTCTTTATTATGGTAACAGTTTTCAGAGAATACTTTTTCAGTAGCTTAAATAGCAACATAAGTATATATTAAAGCCAATGCTGACTAAATTTTGGGTGCATTTAAAGAAAGAACATTTTTTTTAGTAAAAGCCTTACTAAATTTTAGGGCCGCGGAAATTAACTATTAATTTCTCAATTAATCGGTTTTAAAATTTATCGATTAAAATTATTTTAATCTATAAAATAGTGATTAAAATAAAAGAAAATGTGTTAAACAATTTTTTTTGATTTATTAATAAATAATTAATAATAGTTTTTTTTGCGTATAAACTTTCCCTTTTAAAAAATAAGATTTTTAAAGTGTAAACTTTAAAATAAGCCTTTTTTTAGGGAAAATGATATAAAAAAATTAAACACGTTTTTACTTGATTTACAGTAACAAAATTTTAATTCATTAACATTACATGGAACTACTTATATTTAAATATATCTCTCTTGAAATTTTAATGTCATACATCTTATTTTTAGCTTTAATCAAAATTATCGTTTAATTATTCTGTAATTTTTCAAAAGTTAACGCTTAAATTTAAATTAATCGATAACATCCCTAATAAATTTATTAATGGCAGAATTACATCAATCATGAAATTACCAAAACTTGCTAACATAAACTTTACTAGTGGCATGGAATGGTACAGTGGAACCTCGTTAAGTCAAACTTCCCTCTATCAAATCATCTGTTAGGTCCCTGCCAAATTCTGCACCTATTAGGACATTTTTACCTAACTCTAAAACTCTGTAAGTTGATTTTTTTCCTGGTCCCTTTGAGATCAACTTAGAGAGGTCCCACTGTATTTTGACCTTAAAGGCTAAGGATTACTTACTCAGCTTTTGAGTACTTGACTTCTTCCAATTCCAAGCAAATTTCAGTATGATCATTCTCAAATTTTTCAAGCCTTTTTTTCAGTTCAGCATTTCTCTTTGCACCCTCTACGAGATGTCTCTCGGCATCCCTGCAGAGCATTTTTAAAGAAGTTATATTTACCATCTATAATAAAAATCATGAATATAATTGTTAGGAATACAAAAAGAGTTTTGGTTAGCAGGTTTTGATTAAAGTCAGAAACGTGATCTACATGTCACTGCTCTATAATTTTCCTAACAAACAAATTAATCTTTTCATATTTCTCCCCCTTAAAACTGAAAGAACATATTAGGAAAAACTCAAATTAATGTACACAGGAATATACCTCTCTCCATATAAAGCATTTATTTTCCTTCAAAGACGCTGCAATTAGGTTATTAACTATTTCTTTTTAGTACACACGAAATATGCAACTAACCTACAGACCATCAGGCTGCCACTACTAACAATAATACAGTACAAACAAAATCCCTGACATCAACACACAATAATAATCCACATAAAATCTCAAACGTCTGCCACTACTAACAATAACCAAAATAAAATCTCTGACATTGCACTATATGACATTATTGAAAATAACACAAGACCATTTTTAGCGCATTTTCGAGAAGTCGAATGCGCTATTGCACCCGTTTTGTCCGTCCGTCATCACCCTTGATCTCAGCATCCATAAGTCCTAGACCCATGAGGTATATATGTTTTTTGTATGTCCTGACCTGCCATTTGTGCATCAACACTCAGTTACTCGATCCGTTAAAAAACCCCGTTAAAACTACCAAAAAATATTTCGAATCGAGAGGTAACACTAGCGCAGGGAACGGCCGCCATTGCCGGAAGTTAGATACGTAGTTTCTCCAGCATTCAAGAGTGGTGCGAAAGCGTGCAAAAGAATTAGTTGTTTTTTTTTAGTTGACGTCATTAGAATATGTGTAAAAGTTTAGAGAGTTTTACGTCATCATTTGTGGTGACTTGTAGTTGGATTAAAGAGAAAATAAAAATTTTTTAAATGTAAAGAAATGACTTTTAAATAAAAAAAATGTCAGGTATATTCATTACACAAGAAAATTCATAAAAATATGTCTAAAATCTAAACACAATTACTGATAACTACATAATGCTGATATCTAACATAAGTACTGATACATAATACGAAAATGCGCTAACACGTCCTGAGTTCCAATAGGGACCAGGCTTAACATGATTTTCTCATATTATTTTGTTTTGTTTTACAGAAATTTAAATGTTAAAGGAACAAATAATAAAATAGCAAGTTGTTTCTACTTAGTTCAGATTGTGTGCATAAATGTATGGACTGTCATCATCATCATCATCGGGGCATAGGCCACGAACAAAGGCTCTCCAGGCATCCCGGTCCTGCCCCAATTGCTCTAACTGTCCCCAGCTGTGCTCACTCTTTTTGGAGTCTGTCTCCAGTTCCCTTCTCTATGTCATTTTGGGTCGACCTCTTTTCATCTTGCCCTGGAGGTTCCAAGTGAGGGCTTGTCTCACAATGGTGGATGTATGCTTCTGAGGGGGTGGCCAATCCATCTCCATCTGCGCTGGCGTATTAGTTATTCCACTGGCTCTTGTTGTGTGCGTTGCCAGAGGTCTTCGTTGGTGATGATGTTGGGCCAGCGGATTCGGATAATTGTCCAGAGACATGTGTTTATAAATTTTTGAAGCTTTTTGGAACCAGCTGCTGTAATCCGCCATGTTTCTGCTCCATATAGCAAGACTGGCTTTACTGTGGTGTTGAATAACCTGACCTTGGTTTGGAGGGTCAAGTTGCTGCAGCTCCAAACTTTCTTGCTTTGCCAATTCTCACTCTAACCTTGGCGTCTGTCCCTCCTTGTATGTCTATGATGCTACTGGGGTATGTAAAGCTATCCACCTCCTCTAGATTTGTTCCTCCCAGTGTTATTGGGATGTTGCTTGATGTATTTATTTTAAGGACTTAGCTTTTTCCCTTATGGATGTTCAGGCCAACACAAGCAGAGAACTGTGTTACATAGTTCTCTTGCATCTGTTGCTGTGTGTGTGATATTAGGGCCATATCATCCTCAAAATCCAAGTCATCAAGTTGTTTTCATTATCCAGTCAATGGTTAGTAAGAATAAGAAAGGCAAAAGCAGACACCACTGTCTAGGACCAGTCTGCACCCCAAAAGCCTCTGTTGTTTTTTTACCATGAAAGATTGTACATGTAAGTCCTTCATAAGAAGTTTTAATTATGTCAGTCAGCTTTTGTGGTATACCGTACAATCTTAGCAACTTCCACAGGGGTAGCCTGTCAACACTATCGAACGCCTTCTCAAAGTCAATTAAGTTGATGTATAATGGTGATACCCACTCCAGGGATTGTTCTAATATAATTCTCAGTGTGGCAATCTGATCTATCCCTTCTAAAACCTGCTTGTTGGTCTCTAAGATAAGTGTCTATTGCCTCCCTCATTCTGTTTAGCAGCACTATGTTAAAAACCTTGCCTGGTATGAATAGCAGAGTTATTCCTCTATAGTTGGAGCAAGACCTAAGATCTCCTTTCTTTGGGAGCTTAATGAGATGTTCTTCTTTCCACTCTGTCGGAATCTGTTTTTTCCTCCCATATTTTCTTGAGCTAGTCTTAATATCTGCTGTCAAGGCTTCTGCAGTTATTCTGTCTGGACCAGCCGCTTTGCCTTTCTTTAGTTGTTTAATTGCTCTGCTTATCTCTTTTTTGTAGGTGGGCTGCTATCTACTTCTAGATCTTGTTACGCTGGCTCAAAGTTGAGTGTGTATTGTGGGGCTGGTCATTTGAGGAGTTCTTCAAAATGCTCTATCAACCTTTTTTTTTATCTGACCCTTTTCATCAGGTATTGATTTCCCATCTTTAGTTTAACAGGTCTCTCTGGAATTTTGGGCTTTCCAGATAGTTTTTTTATTGTACTGAATAGCTCTCTTGTGTTTCCATGGTGAGCTGCCTCTTCTGCTTCAAGTGCTCATTCTTCTATGTAATTCTTTTTATCTGACTTTATGCTATGTTTAATGTATTTATTGGCTTCTGTGTATTCTGCTGATGCTCTAGCTTTTTCAGTTCTGGGGCGGCTGTTAAGATTTGTCTTCTTTTTCCTATGTTGGATTCTCTCCATGGTTTCATTAGAAATCCATTCTTTATGCGTTTGTTGTCTGGAGCCCAACACTTCTTTACAGGTTTTTTGAGTATCTCTTTGATGTTTTTCCAGTTTTGGTCAATTGTTTCTTCATTACCTAGATCTTGTAAGATCTGGAATTTGTTAGATAACGTAAGTTTGAACTCACTCAGTTTTGGTTCCTCTTTCAAAAGAGTAGTGGTAAAACAGCGCTTTCTTCCCTGCTTTGTCTGATTATCTTTCAATTTGAGCCTTAGTTCGGCAATCAGTAGATGATGGTCTGAGGCTGGATCTGCCCCTCTTTTTACCCTAATATCCTGGAAAGATCTTGTAAACTTTTTGCAGGTCGCTTTGTTAGCCGTGGACATATCTGGTGATATCCATGTTGCCTTGTGAATATTTCTATGCATAAATAGGCTTCCACGAATGACCAGTCCATCTGCAACACATAGATCTGCTAGCCTTTCACCATTATCGTTCATCTCTCCAAGGCCATGTGTTCCCATGCATTCCTCATATCTATTATTGTTGCTGCCTATTTTTGCATTAAGGTCGCCCATCAGTATAATCAAATTGCTCCTAGGACACTTTTGGGTAAGGGTTCTCAGCCTGTTATAGAAGTCCTCTTCTTTACTGCCGTTGGTAGGAGCATATACCTGGAGAAGATCCATGTTGACTTCTTTCTTTTTGGTCCTACATCTTGCAGTGATTATCTGGGACCATGGGCTTTCCACCCCATGAGGGCGTTCTGAGCAGTTTTGGAAAGTATTAGTGCTACTCCTTAGATGTGAGCTGCATTTTCCTCTTCCTGGCCTAAATATAGTAGCAATTCATCTGGCCTGAGCCAGCCCATCCGGATTCGGTTATCCCTAAGATGCTAGTTTGTAACATTACATTTCAGCAGCAACTTGGTCAGTTTTTCCAGCTTCGAACATGGTCCTTTCATTCCATGTTCCTAAGCTGGTGGTGGTCCTAGTGTAGAGGATGGTTGTCTGCCGGGTGGTTTCCGATGGGCTTTGGCCACCCAGCTTCATGAGTTCTCTGTTAATAGAGCCATCATCTCCAAGGTCTGAGTTTCCTATTTTTATCTTTGCTCGTGTTTCCATAGCAAGGCTTTTTTTTTTACGGGAAGGGATGCTAGCCCTTCCCACAACCCTCCTCCTCGTCTCTCACCCGAGCTCGGGACCGGCTACGGCAGAGTTGTCTGGACTGAACCTTCTGTCTTAATCCACCCATCCCTTCAGCAAAAAATAAAAAAACAAGCCCTTCTTTCTGAGGGCATTTGTGATATATA
>MUZC01002248.1:264349-284217 GCA_002072015.1 Radix auricularia
GGGGGAGGGAGAGATGTGTGACAATTTGTGACCGGAGAGGTGGGGGTGGGGGGTAAAATTGCAGAACGTACTTTATGGACGGCCCCTGTGCTGTCCTACTAATACAGTGCATGAATGCATTCTACTCATTCAGTATTACTTTAAAAATAAAGCTCAAATTTATTGTCTTCTTGCACAATTAGCTTATGTATTTTGTATTTTATTTTTTTAAAGCTTAATGCAGTCTCAGTCTGTATGATATATCGCGTGTCTTTGTTAAATTTTCCCAGTAGCTAACGCTTAAACTCATTTTTATATAGCTCCTATTAGCAAAAAATTACATTATGGGACCCCGGCGCCCCATGAGTGTTAAATTTGTTTTTTAAAAAGTTTCCAGTCACCATCCCGGAAGTGTAAACAACAGTCTTCAAAATGTTCATGATAATTGGATGAATGGTTTAGTTAGCTGTAAAGGTCATGCACACACTCACAGACATACTTTCATTTGTATAGATATAATTAAATGATAACAGGTCAACCCTCATTTTAGCGCATTTTATATTTCAAGTCATTAAAAAAAATTAACTTACCAGCCTCATTAATAAGCATTAGGAAATCTATTTTAAAATTAAAACATTATTTTTTATTTATTTATTTTCTTTCAATTTATTTATTTATTTTTTAAAATAAAAGTACCAGTGGCGTAGCTAGGGGGGCGGTGGGGGAAGTCCGCCCCGGGCGGCACTCATCCAGAGGGCGGCATTTTTTGGGGCAAAGTAAAGCCGTTTTCGACACTCCCCCCTTTTTTTTATTTTGAAGTGGGAAACCAAAGTGAAACAAAAATATTCTTAATTTAGAGTCTTGATTAACGGATTCGTGCAACATGTGTTTGATTACGTAGTGGTTATTATATCTAATGCAAAACCGTTCAAAAATTTTTAATCGCTTAAAAAAAGGTATCAATTTGTTTGGAAAATTAAACGGTATGCGTCACAGATGGTGCTTTTGTAAGAAAACTGAACAAAAAACAAAACATCACCGCTGGTCCGAATATGTGTACAAATTAATATCGCTACAACAGTTTCGGCATGCGCAGAATGATGTGATAACAAGTAGGCTACCTACATGACAAGGTGGTTCAAATAGTGTGTTTAACTTCCAAGTAGTAATTTATATTACTGTTTCAGTTTTCATAAATTGATTGAGAAGTAACTTTTAAAAAATTTAATTTATTTGGTTTTTTATGCATTAAGGCTGCTCGAATAGCTTGTGTTTTTCATAAAAAAATACCGTTATTAATTCAAAATCCAATTAAAGATATGTGTAAATAATTAGAATTAGTCTATTGTATGGAAAATTATTAAGGTTTTTGGCAAGAACATGAAAATACTCTAATTTATCCGTTCATATACAAATAATTTCGAAAAATTGACATAAGAAGTAACTAGTGAAACGAGATCAGATGCTGGAATTTTACTCAGTTCAATCCAATATTTTCTTTTCTAATGTATCTCAATTTACGGAAACCCGTCTTTTTTAAATAAATACAAACCCGTTTCATGGAACAAAGATTTGCACTAATACAAAACGCTATTAGAATCTGTAGAGAGTTGGAGATATCAAATGAACGCCGAGTTAGAATTCGAAAAAACCTGAGTGGAAAATTCAGAAAACGCGGTTCTATCTTTAAAGCAAAAAAAAATTACAACGAGAAATGTTTTTTTAGCCATGGATGTGTATAGATCTAATACCAATTAGCCTACTAATGAAAAATTTGAACATCAAATTAATTTCTTTATGATGAAGAACAGTTCCATATTGAAAGAGAAAGGATCGAGGTTTTTATCGCTGTACACAGGGCCGGTCTTAGCAATTGCGGGGCCCTATGCAGCTCAGTATGCGAAAAGAATTGCGCGGGTCCCAGTTTGAGTATTAAGGGATAAGGTATTAATAAATATAACAAGGGAAAATTAAGATAGGTGTGGCCTATGAAAGCGCGAGGCCTACTGCGATCGCATAGGTTCCAATAGCCCAAGACTAGCCCTGGTTGTACCTATACTAAAAGAAGAGGCATTGTGTAAAAAAAACGCGGGGAAATGCCCTTTGCTTTATTAAAATATAGCCAGCAGTATGGATTGGAAAATTGTTTACCCAATATTAAAATTTTGCTAAGATTTTTTTCAACAATTACTATCAGTGTATCTAGTTGTGAAAGGAGCTTCTCCAAACTGAAGTTGAAACAAAATCATATTCCTTTCAAAATGAGTGATTTAAGACAACAAAATCTTGCAATATTGTCCATAGAGCTAGAACAAGATAGTAGAAATAATTTAAATTTTGATAACATTGAACATAATAAACGATTTTTTTAAACTATGAAAGTTAGGTAAGATAGTTAATGTATAAATATGTAAGCACACTGATGCATACAATTTGTTTATAAAAAAATCATATTTATAAATACAAAATAAAAGCATATTAATTGTTAATATTTTTGGGGTGTAAATTTTGAATATGTTTTGTCTCATTTGGGGAAGGGTCACGAAAACTTAGACCCCTTCCTCAATGTGACGTCACAAAGATTCCCCCCCCCCTCCCACAATAGCGGTATTTTCTATTTGAAAATGAGCATGTTGCAATTTTTTCCCCCAATTTAAATGTTTTTAGTGTAAGGCTACACTCTAATATCGTAACACATGTGAAGCCATGTAAAACGTCATTTGAAAAAGTGTAAATAATAATATATTTAAGTAGAATTTTTATTTCAAGTTGTACGTTTTAAATGACGTCAAATGTGTGACTCCTCCCTCCCCACACCGGTGCGTGGCGTCATTTATGGATGGCCCCTAAAAGGGTGGCATATTGGAGACCGCCCCGGGCGGCAAAAGCTCTAGCTACGCCACTGAAAAGTACTATTAGACTATAAGATTTGTACGAAATAAAAATTTGTATATTTCACTGTCTTATATTGTTGGAGGTCTGATTTTAAAAACAATTTTTCAAGTTAAAATTCCAATTTAAACTTTTTAAAAAAAACACGAAAAACTAATTGTAAAGCATTAAATACTTTTTAAAAAAAAACAATTTTGATTTAAGTGTTTAATTTTTTAGTTTGAATTGATGTAGTAAAAGTAAGTTATTTTATTTACTTAAAATTTGTTCTAAAAATTTAAAATGCGCTAAAAGGGATTACCGTGATAACATTAACATTTCCTTACAATAACTTTGCTCAAATCAAAAGTTACATTCAATTAAATTACTTATATTCATTAAAAAATTATAATTTTTCTTTTAAATTAAAAAAAGAATGTTAATAATAATAATAATAATAATATTTGTTTTGTAACTAAATAAGAAATTCAAAATTTTAACATTTTTTTTTTTTACAACACAAAACCAAAATATGTCAATTTCCTTTTCCGGTTAAGGTTCCCTGAGACCGAAGCTATCATATAAAATCGGAGTTGAATAAACTTCGATTTTAACCAAAATATGGTAATATAATTTGTAATTAAATGAGCACATCTTAGAAAACGATTTGTGTATTTTAAAATTGACCATTTATATTCTACCGATTAGTGTAATGATTTTCGATTTTTTGTGATAAGCAGTACATGTTAAATGCGTATGCTCTGGTGCTAATCTATTAACACTTAAATAGGGCCCTATTTTAAATATTTTTTTCAGGGGTTTGTTAAAGTCATCAAGAATAAAGCCTACTTCAAGAGATTTCAAGTTAAATTCAAGAGGAGGAGAGGTAAAATTGTCTTAACTCATTAATTTTATAAATGTGAAGGTGAGATAAACTTCTGAAATACTAGGCACTTCGGTATAAAGAAAATAAAAATTAAAAATATAAATAACTAATATCACAGTTAAATAAAGCTGATTTTAAGTAAATATTAACACCAAAATTGTGAATTTAGGATTTATTGTTTAAGGGTTATGCATTTTGGTTAAAACCTATATCTCCGACCGGGCCGACCTTATCGGCGGCCATCCAAACCCTAAAATCTTCAATTTTCAGAAATTCTAAAGCTATACCTAACCCAAACCCTAAAAATCATCAATTTTTCGAAATTCTAAAGCTAAACCTAACCCAAACCCTAAAAAATCGGAAGAGACGCGACGCTCCGGTCGGAGATATAGGTTTTAGCCTGCATTTTAAGTGGTTCAATTTTTCCCAAGCCAATCCCCGCCAAATAACCAAAATTTTCTCTGTGCATGCACTTTTATTTTATTGCAATGTATTATCTGTAGTGTCATGAAATAACTTTTGTAAATGACCATGTGTCAAAAATCCTCCATCAATTTTTGGCGTGGGTAAATAAACCGGTACCAAATAAACCTTCAGTAAAAACCTATATCTCCGACTTGGCCGACCTTATCAGCGGCCATCTTGTTGCTATGGCACGTCACCGGCCCGGAAAAATAGTGCGAGCCCCGTGAATTTTCCGAAAATTCTAAAGCTATACCTAACCCAAACCCTAAAATTAAAATAACTATCCTTCATAGCAACGGGAAGAGACGCGACGCTCCGGTCGGAGATATAGGTTTTAGCCAAACCTTCAACCAGTTTTAGTGTAGTGACAGTGATGTTTTCAATATCATACTGTGTACAGTACAGTTAGACTTGTCTTCTAAGCTTAGTGTTGAGAATGGTGATCGTTTTGTTTGGTCTGTTGTACTGGTACCTACATAGGGATGCTTTTATCATTTTAAAGAGGGAGTTACTGACTACTATGCCAGAAAACGACTGATCTTCCAGGACAAAAACAAGTACAACACCCCTAAATATCGTATGATTGTCCGTTTCACCAACAAGGATATCACATGTCAGGTAAAAATATTGAAATATTGTATATAACCTTTTTTTCGGTTAGGGACTGGTATATGTTTTTTAAGTGTTCTCTCTTTTCATGCAATATTTTAATTTAGATTGTTAGTTGGAGGTAGAACTGGTGCAATGTTTATTACATTTGACTAACTTTCCTTTAAACAGATAGCCTACGCTCGTATTGAAGGTGATGTGGTTGTTTGTGCAGCTTATGCACATGAACTGCCTCGCTACGGCGTGAAGGTCGGGTTGACCAACTATGCTGCAGCTTACTGCACCGGACTTCTTCTTGCCAGAAGAGTAAGTATTATCTTTTGATTTTTATATACATATAACTGTTAAATAACTTAGTTGGGCGGCATCCTTTTTTTGGTGCGCAAAATTTTATGCACCACTCATTTAAGTCACATTTTTTAAAATGCTGTGCGGCAGCAGTCAGATAACTGCACATCTTAAAGGGAACATCGTATATTACATAGGTTATTCAGCTTTTTAATTCATTTGTTTTCAATTTTTACCTCAGCTGCTGAAAAAGTTTAACTTGGACCAGACTTATGTTGGACAAGTTGAAGCAAATGGTGAAGAGTACAATGTTGAAGATGTTGCTGATGCACCTGGAGCCTTCCGTGCCTACTTGGATGTTGGATTGGTTCGCACCACCACTGGTGCCAGAGTCTTTGGCGCTTTGAAAGGGGCTGCCGATGGTGGCATTGAAATTCCACACAGGTTGGTTAGTATATCATTTAGAGCAGATATCTGAATTATAATCTGTAGGTTGCCAATATTACAGTTTAGTACAGTTAAAAATGTGGCTTCCTTTATGTCTTTTATCCTCAAAATATTTCAAAAAATTTTTAGCACTCGTCGATTCCCTGGATATGACAAAGAGACCAAAAACTACAATGCCCAGATTCATCGTGATCACATCTTTGGCAAGCATGTCTCCAATTACATGGCTTACCTCCAAGAGAATGATGAAGAAGCCTACAAGAGACAGTTTTCACAATTCCTTAAAAACAGTGTTACTGGTGACAAGGTGTGTTATTTAAAATAGACTTTCAATTCCTTTTTTCAGAGGAAGTCTGATTTTATACAGTTAATTTTAAAGTCAGTTCTTTTTATTCTTTTGCAATTGCTAAGTTTAATATTTGCCTTGCCAATACAATACATTTGTTATTTTCAGATTGAGGAGATGTACAAGAAAGCTCACGCAGCCATTAGAGCTGACCCAGAAGCCAAACCTTCAGCTGAGAAGCAAGTCCAAAAGAAGAGGTGAGAGGCGGTGTAGATTTGTTTGCTATTTCTATAAAGACACATTATCTTGCATCAAATGCTTTTAAAGAGTTTGTTTCCCATGGGGAGAGGCGCAGAGTCCTGACAAAATGTCGCGCTCTTGAATATTATGGGAAGTGAGGGCTTTGCCTATTTGATTAACACATTGAATTTGAGCCGTAGGCTTCTGCAAATTCGGAACTGTTAACTAAGTTTGTGCTTCAGGGGCTCCTCTCATATAAGAGGTGGCATTTTTATCAATTGCTCAAAACTTGGTAAGCTCAAGATGGTTTGAAAACTTGTTTTCTCTTTAGTGCCAATTTTTAAAATCTTATTGTCATAATGCTGAAGTCTTTATAGCCCTTCCTACCTAGATCTCTTCATGACAATGTAATGTAATTTTTTGTGCTTTTTAAAAACAACTTTTTTAATCTCCGAACAGGTGGAACCGTGTGAAATTGTCCAATGCCCAACGCAAAGCACGCATTGTCCAGAGAAAAGAAGCTTACCTGAAGTCTCTGACACAAGAGACTGCAGAATGATGTTCCCATGAGTTAATGATTGTGCTGTGAGAGAATAAATACTAAGCTAATGTAATAAATAAGTTTGGTAACTTGAAATGTGTTGTCCTTATTTTACTTTCTGTAAAGTTGGTTTTATCCTATTAGCTTTGTGAATAAATCTTGACATTCTGAGCATTTTTTTTTATACCTAATATAGGGTATATTTTTTAAACACTTTGCTGCTCTAGGATCAAGGACATTAAAAATGAGTAAACCACCATGTTCATACTAAGTACCACAAACTGGCACATTATTACCAAAGCATTGTAAAGCTGTTGTTAGAAATGAGATCACGGAAAGTAAAATCCTCTTCAATGCTTGGGAAATGATGTATTCGACCTCTGGCAATGACAGCCGTTGCCCGTGCTAGCGTTTGTAGGTTTTGTTTTTTTTTGCAATTAATAAGGAATCAGAAATTTGATTTTAAAAGTATACTATTAATGAAGATCAATGTGTTGCTTTAAATTAAAATTTAAAAATATGCAAAAAGTTCTTGTTAGAATGTTTGCCAATATTCAATCCTGGCATTTTGAATGTTGATTTTTGAAGTCACAGAGAGGACAATACTGTTGCAAATACTTGAAATATTCTTGAACTGACGCAATTGCTTGATAGCACGATGGAGCATTTGGAGAACATCATGTGAGAAAGGGGAAAAACAAATTTGTCATCTCAAATTCAAACTGAGCTCATGACTCATACCAATTAATTTTAGGAGCTAAAGATCATGAAAACCATCTTTCAAGGACAAGGTACCAAATATTGTTCAACGTATCCTATAGCTTTTCGTAAGGATCAAGCCAGTCCATTTGAGTGATACTATAAAGTTTGAAAATAAAAACGTAGATGTTGTATAAAGTCTTTGAAAGATATCGCAAAAGCGAATCTGCAGATGACATATCTGAAATTATTTTATATTATGTAATTGATGTTCTTAGAATTAGAATGATTAACTGCAAAGGCCCAAACTGTGTTAAAACATAGCTGAATATGTGCAGGACTTCAAGAAAGACGCACTATCTGAATGTCAAATCTCGCTCGAACAGTTCATTAAACCTACTTTTTTTTACATGGTACTCCAACTAAAATTAACTCTTTGGTACACTAGAGCGTTGTTACACATCCTTTTCTTTTACCACACACCTTTAGGAATTTCTAATTGCTTCTACAAGCAAGGCGTACAGAATTCAGGATACAAAACAGTGTATGAAATCAATGGAAAAACTGACAAGAGTCCGACGAAAAGCTCAACACATTAACAGATGCAGGAACTATGTTAGTAGTAGTAGCAATTAAATCTATATATTTTTTACATTTGGAAATGAAATTAATGATGCTCTAAATTATTTACTAACATATTGCGCACACAAAAAATTTTTTAGAGGCTGCTCAAAGAGAAACTAATACTAATAGTCTTAATACTTTTAAAGGATGATTAGACATTTGCTAATTGTTAAATTGACCCTTCCAATCAAAGAAGGATGCAGCACATTTTTGGTGATCGAAGCGAATTTAATTTATATATCCTAGTTGTATAGACAAATTTGAGAAGAAAGTTTTATTCTTCATAACATGAAATTACTGTAGAAATTCGTGTGAGGTTTTGCTAGTTATTCTGAGTTATAATGTCATAAAGAATTTGGAAAACATATATATTTCCGTAGACCAGCCAAACTACTGGACTTTGAAAATTTTCATTTAAAATATCTCAAATGAAATTGTCAATTTACCTCACGGGTTTAAAAAAAAAATAATTCAATCAGTTCAGTTATTCAAGATTTTTCTGATATTTTGGCTCGATGTTATCAGGCCAAAAATAAATAACATTAATTTGAACTTCGTTTAAAACTGTCTTAACGCAAGTTGGTACAGTGGCGTCTATAAAATAAAGTTATCTATAGATCTAGCTATTTTGCTAATAAGCATGCATGGCTGACGAAATTGATACATGAACATTTGTGCCATGAGGAAAAACAGAAAACTTTAATTTTATGGAGCTTTTCATTTTATTTCTAACTTAAAAATTCCTGTAATTGTAATACGCGTGCAACTGTTTTTTTCCCCATAGTTTATATATATATATTTTTTTTTTTTTGTTTTGTGGGGGCGGCAAATTCGGGATTTGACCCCGGCGGCACATACCCACGCAACGCCGCTGCCGCCCCCCCACCCCGTATGAAAATTAATTTTTAGCCGGAGTCAAAAGATATTGGTTTTACTCTTTGCGGTAGTCCATAAATGACGTCACGCGCCTAGGGGGTGGGGGGTCACGCATTTGTGACGATGTATGAAAAGGGTGAGGGGGGTGTTTAAGAAATGCTGTCACATCAAAATGCCCAACTTTAAATTTTAAGTTTCCTCAAAAATATTGGTGGATTGCTTGCAGTTTATTTCACGCGTGTTACACTACGTACATATTAAAATGATAATAAAGTAATTTGCAACATGATAATTTTCAATCATTAGAAAATACGGCTTTTGGGTAGGATGAAAGCTTTCAACCCTTTTTGACGTCATATTGGAGTGGGGGGGTCTTATTTTGTGTGACGAGGGGAGGGGTAAAAATAGGCCAAAATCGCTGACGTCATTTATAGCTCCCCTTTAACGTTTTTTGTAACACGTGTTTTTTCACGTTGAAATTGTTGACGAAATATAATAGAACATTCAAATTTTATTGTCTTTAACACTGCAAGAAGGGGCCCTTCATATATGACGTCACGCGCCTGGGGGTGAAGGCGGAGAAGGTTCACGTATTTGTGAAGATGTAAGACAAGGGCGAGGGGCGGTGTTTAAGAAGTCAAAATCACACAAAAAATGCGCTACTTTAAATAAAAGTTCCACTAAAATATTTGATTGCTTACACTTTATTTAGTTACATTTTCAATGGATTCACACGTGTTACGATATTCGAGTGCATACTTAACTAAATACATATTTCAATGACGAAAAAGGCAATTTGAAACATGGTAATTTTCAATAAGCTTTAAGCGGGGGCAATCAAAGCTTTTTGGGGTCATATTGGAGAGGGGGGTCTGACTTTTCTAACGAGGGTGGAAGGGGCGGGGGTAAAATCAGCGGCCTAGCGTGGGTATGTTCCCCCCCCCCTTTTTTTATCAAATGCCAAATCATCCTATAAGTATTCCAGTAATTTCTCTGTGAGCAACTTCTGCCTAGCATTTTTTCTACTTCTAGCATTGTATATTTATATATAATTTCGGGTATCTTTGACATAGATTCGAAAATAAAAAAGATTTTATCGTGACTAGCAAAGTTCCTGCGTCTGTTGATCTGATGAGCTTATTTTCTGCCTCTGTCAGTTTTTCTATAGGTTTCAAATAATATCAAAATGGCTTTTTTGGTAAATACACTATTTTTTTTATTCTGAATCCTTGCTTGTAAAGTAATTAGATATTCCAAACGGTTATGGGCATGTTTAAG
Source organism: Radix auricularia (assembly GCA_002072015.1). Classification (NCBI taxonomy): domain Eukaryota; kingdom Metazoa; phylum Mollusca; class Gastropoda; family Lymnaeidae; genus Radix; species Radix auricularia. The sequence goes on from MUZC01002248.1 coordinate 274,439, forward strand.
AATGCGTAAGAACTATGGCTGCGGAAATTATCGACTTATTTCTCGATTAATCGGTAATTTTGTATTGATTAAAATTATTTTAATCGATAAAATAGCGATTAAAATTATGGAAAATCTTAGATTCATAAGGAGTTTGAAATTCTGGCATTTGAAACGTTCACGTATATAAAATAGTTTCTTTATTCGTTTGAATTTTTTATCTTTGCTTCTTATTCATTTTAATAAACTTTATTTTAAAACTTTTCATTTTTAAAGCTAATTAATGAGAAAAAGGTCGCCCCCCCCCCCCTCTATACACAATGTGCCGCTCCGAGCTTGGCTCACATTTCATGTACAATTAGTTTTTCTCTTACAACAGGAGCAGCTGTCAAATTTTAAGAATCATTTAAGCTATCACTACTGTAGTCTTACATTATCATCAATCACACGTTTTAAGTAGGCCTACTTGTCAGTACTGTAGCATTAGTATCAGAAGAATTTATATCAAATACGGAATTTGAAATTTTGACGATTGAAAATTTCACATGCCTTAAGATAGTTCATTTGTTTCTGTAATTAATTTCTTATTTGATTTTTCTTTTATTTCTATAAAAATTTCGATTTTCTTAACATTTTTTCTTAGAAGCTAATTCTCGACCAGGAATTTGCCGCCCGGGGCATTTGCCCCCCCTGCCCCCGTTCACTACGCCACTGGTAAAAATGGGCCAAAATCGCGAGACCTCATTCATGAACGGCCAAAATACTAATAAAATATGACAATATAAGCACTGAAACTAAAATCGCCATCCCGTTATGTTTATTAAATAACAGCTGAGGCACCGGGGCGCGAAAGAGATCTTCTACTAATTTCAAGAAATGGAAATATAAATTAGGCTATAAATCAGACAATATTTTAGCAACGTGTAAATGTTTGGTCTGAATCAAATATTAATTACTTTTAAGTAATTAAAAGTTCAGAATTTCGTTTGCATTAAATTATGAAACATTATTGCATATAAGTCTATACTCAATCAGTCACGAATGCCGTTTGCCTTCTGAGCGAATGCCTTTTGCAGTCTGATAGTTTTACGTTTCTAAGCTTACTATTATGCTAATTAAATTTGTTGTGCGTAAGTACGCATTCAATAGAGACCCCCCCCCCGAACCCCTTACGCATCCATACGCAAAATGCCGCTTATCGAAGACGTACGTAATATATGGTTGGCCCCCTTCACGAGTGTTGCCTTACAGTACTTACAATAAACGCATACTTAAATGACTATAAAGTGATTTGAAAACGCTCATTTCCCAATAGAGAATACGGCTTTTATGGCAGAGGGGGCCAAAGCTTTGCGACGTCATAATATTATTGGAGGAGGGTCTAACGTTTTGTACCGACGTATCACCCGGGGGGGGGGGGTGAAAAATCAGCCTACATCACGTGACGTCATTTATGTCATACCCTATGAAATGTATCGGAAAGCCTACTAAGCTTGGTACTGAATAATTAATTCAATGTACCGGTACTATACTAGAGGTTATGGTCCTTGCGGTACTGTTCTTAGATGTTTTTTTAAAAAAAAATTCTGTCAGTCAAATGTATGACTACTAAAGTTGAAAGACTTCAAATGCTTTTATATTTATTTCCCTTGTTAATATGCCTGCCATAAGTTGTCGGCCCATGTTCGAGTACTTGCCTTCTCTTAAGCCCATGACAAGTCATTTCCGGGGTCTCAAAAGCTTTGTCGATGTTTATAGAGGATCATCAGAATCTTAGCGCCTTACACTTAAACCGGATGCGACGAAAAGATGGCGTTATTGATGATGGCTTTCTTCGACAGCTGTAACTGTCCATGCTAGTCCAGATAACTGTCCAAGCTAGTCCAGCTAACTGTTCAAACTAGTCCAGCTAACTGTCCATGGTAGTTCAACTAACTGTCCATGTTAGTCCATCTAACTGTCCAAGCTAGTCCAGCTAACTGTCCATGCTAGTCCAGCTAACTGTCCATGGTAGTCCAACTAACTGTCCATGGTAGTCCAACTAACTGTCCAAGCTAGTCCAGCTAACTGTCTATGCTAGTACAACTAACTGTCCATGGTAGTCCAACTAACTGTCCATGCTAGTCCAACTAACTGTCCATGCTAGTACAGCTATCTGTCCATGTTAGTCCAGCTATCTGTCCATGCTAGTACAGCTAACTGTCCATGCTAGTCCAGCTAACTGTCCATGCTAGTCCAGCTAACTGTCCAAGCTTGTCCAACTAACTGTCCATGCTAGTCCAACTAACTGTCCATGCTAGTCCAACTAACTGTCCAAGCTAGTCCAGCTAACTGTCCAAGCTAGTCCAACTAACTGTCCATGCTAGTCCAACTAACTGTCCAAGCTAGTCCAACTAACTGTCCAAGCTAGTCCAACTAACTGTCCATGCTAGTCCAGCTAACTGTCCAAGCTAGTCGAACTAACTGTCCAAGCTAGTCCAACTAACTGTCCAAGCTAGTCCAGCTAACTGTCCATGCTAGTCCAGCTAACTGTCCATGCTAGTACAGCTAACTGTCCATGCTAGTCCAGCTTACTGTCTATGCTAGTCCAACTAACTGTCTATGCTAGTCCAGCTAACTGTCCATGCTAGTCCAACTAACTGTCTATGCTAGTCCAGCTAACTGTCCATGCTATTCCAACTAACTGTCCATGCTAGTCCAGCTAACTGTCTATGCTAGTCCAGCTAACTGTCTATGCTAGTCCAACTAACTGTCTATGCTAGTCCAGCTAACTGTCCATGCTAGTCCAACTAACTGTCTATGCTAGTCCAGCTAACTGTCCATGCTAGTCCAGTTAACTGTCCATGCTAGTCCAGCTAACTGTCTATGCAAGTCCAACATTCTCGACGTACTCCTTAGGCCTAAACCTCTTTTAAAAGTCTTCAAACTTTTCTTAAATATGTCTTTGTAGTAAGTTGTAGACACTCTTCGTTAGAAATTTCAGAAAAAATCTTTTATTTCCTTTATTGCCAATTATAAAATACTTAAGACCTACACTTGCACCTCGGTTAACGAACGCAATCCGTTACAGCGGCGCGTTCGTTAAGCGAGGATTTCCGTAAGCGAAACGTGATTTCCCATAGATGTATGGGAAATAAATTAATTGGTACCGGGCCAGCATAAATTTAAACAAAAATGTGAAGGAAAAAAAAAACAGGACAGGCAGTGTTTAGAGGCAAGTAAAGTTTTATAAGCAACTCACCAAGCAGAGTTCTGTGTTGTTGGATTTTGGGAGGTGGGATGAGGAGGACACACACTTATTTACAGTTTTCACCACGTGATGAAGGAACGCTGGAACGACCGCGTTCGCTCACTCCAGGCGAATTCCCGAAGCAAACCACCCGCGTGTCGAGCGCAGGTACGCACGGTTGTGGGCACACATCGCGCGTTCGTTGTACGGGGCAACGTTCGCTCTCCGAGTCGCGACTGTGTTCGCAGCAGCGTTTGTTGTGCGGATCGTTCGTTGCGTGATTCGCTCGTTAAGCGGTGTATCACTTATTTATTTATTGTTTAAATTATATAAATGTAATTTCCCTCTAATCTTCTGCCCCATATTGCCTGTAGCCTGTAGTATGTGGACCCTTTACCGTACTCCTTCCTGTGATTGTCCTCTAGGTTTAAGATTTCAGCATAGTGTTTCGGTTTATTTGAGAACATTAGACGCTTACGTTATTATAACGGTAGAGAGTTACGGTTTAAGAACGTCAAAATGTTACGGTGTTATACAGTTAGAGTGTTACGGTGTTATACAGTTAGAGTGTTACGGTGTTATAAAGTTAGTGTTACGGTGTTATAAAGTTGGTGTTACAGTGTTATAAAGTTAGAGTGTTACGGTGTTACACAGTTATATTGCTACAGTGTTACAAAGTTAGAGTGTTACGGTGTTATACAGTTAGAGTGTTACGGTGTTAGAACGTTAGAGTGTTACGGTGTTTTACAGTTAGAGTGTTACGGTGTTATACAGTTAGAGTGTTACGGTGTTAGAACGTTAGAGTGTTACGGTGTTACACAGTTATATTGTTACAGTGTTACAAAGTTAGAGTGTTACGGTGTTATACAGTTATATTGTTACAGTGTTACAAAGTTAGAGTGTTACGGTGTTAGAACGTTAGAGTGTTACGGTGTTTTACAGTTAGAGTGTTACGGTGTTACGGTGTTAGAACGTTAGTGTTACGGTGTTAGAACGTTAGAGTGTTACGGTGTTATACAGTTAGAGTGTTACGGTGTTAGAACGTTAGAGTGTTACGGCGTTTTACAGTTAGAGTGTTACGGTGTTACGGTGTTAGAACGTTAGTGTTACGGTGTTAGAACGTTAGAGTGCTACGGTGTTATACAGTTAGAGTGTTACGGTGTTAGAACGTTAGTGTTACGGTTTGTGTAGAAAAGTCATGTGTCAACACGCGCGTCCCCGCCAGCTCGGGGAGCTAATAGGCAAACGTCACTGTTTGAAGGAGCGGCTAAAGACATTCTGTGTAACTAACAGTTGGACACAGCCATGGCAAAACATCAACAACGGGGTTCTCAAATCTGAGACCATCAAATGGTAACAACGGGGTTCTCAAATCTGAGACCATTAAATGATAACAACAGGGTTCTCAAATCTGAGACCATTAAATGATAACAACAGGGTTCTCAAATTTGTTATCATTAACAAATAAAAAGGCGTTCTCACATCTGATATCTCTAAATGATAACAACAGGGTTCTCAAATCTGAGACCACTAAATGATAAAAACAGGGTTCTCAAATCTGAGACCACTAAATGATAAAAACAGGGTTCTCAAATCTGAGATCACTAAATGATAACAACAGGGTTCTCATATTTGTTATCATTAACAAATAAAAAGGTGTTCTCAAATCTGACATCAGTCTCAGGTTAAAAGGTGTTCTCAAATCTGACATCAGTAACAGGTAAAAAGGTGTTTCAAATCTGACATCAGTCTTAGGTTAAAAGGTGTTCTCAAATTTGACATCAGTAATAGGTAAAAAGGTGTTCTCAAACCTGGCAATTACCAATAGCTAACAACATCATTGCTGTTTCTTTCAAAAGAAGAAAACATTTATTAAAAAATAAAAAGAAAAACATAAAACCTAACGTCTTCATTCGATGTATCTTTCCATTACGTGGAAACACCGTTTAAACGGCTTTCAAATGGGTGACGTTTTGGTACAGCAAGAAATTTCAGTTGCTCGTCCCCTCTCCTTTCTAAAAAGAAAAAAAAAACTATTTTAAAAAAGTTTTTGAGAAGTCGACTCCCCCCTCCCCTGCCCCATCCAGACATGGCCACAGGAACAAACGAACATCCCCGTGTCACATGGACTTCTGCTGGCATTCGATTTCTTGCGTTGGTTCAATGTTTGCTAGTGATGGAAGTTAATTGATAGATCAAGACTCACTGATCATCAAAATCATGGTGTTTTACAGTGCAATTAGTATTCTGCATATTGTGGCAGCATTCTGCGTGGTCAAAGGTCAAACTCTGAGTGATGAGCCAAAGGTTGAAGACATAACTGACCAAAGTGTCGCGCCTCTGACCAATGCCAGTTTCACGTGGGATGGGACAAAGGAGAGTGAGAGATCATTCAAAGACTTTGGCTCTAGACACGCGAGGGGAGAGAACTCGCCGCAAAATGGTAAAACTTGGTGTGTGTTTGTGACTAAGAATTTCCTGGTTTTACTTTGAGAGAAAAATAGACTAATATTGACGTTTTTATGAGAAAAGAACTTAAATGTAGCCGCACTGAATGAACTACAGTTCTCATAAGCACGCAATTGTTTACATTCATGTCAATGATTAATATTCACTTTGAGATAGAGTTAAAAAAAACAACAACATAAGTCATAAGACCATATGTATTAAAGAGTTAGAACAACTTTATCTCGGAGCTCCATTTGCCTGTCTCATCAGTAGAGATGAAAATTGTTGAAACTAAGAGTAAAATTATACATTTTAATAAGTGGGCGCCCTATCAGTGCAGGATTTACGTATAAAGTACACAAGCTATTGTTTAGGGCGCCAAATTTCTTGGGAATAAAAAAAAATGTGTCTGAGTGAGCATTTGTCATATTTGGCACGGACAAAGAAAATCTGGACTTATAAAGGTGCCCATAACTAAAATAGTTTAGGGCCTTATAAAGTCTAAATCCGGCATTGCGCATCATCATTAGTATCATTAGCCATCACATGTGTGGACCCCGAATTTAAACATCTGAAAGAATTGTAATTATTGAAACTTTAGATGAAGACAGTGGCGTCGCTAGGGGGTGCGGTGGGGGCGGGCCGCCCCGGGTGACACCAACCCTAGTGACGCTTCTGGATAAAGAGTTTAGATTAAGGAATAATCTAACAATATTCTATAGGCATTGAGAATTTTGTTTAAAAGTACAGCAACAACAACAAAAATCAGTTTCAATTTCATGAGGAAACTATAATCAATGATTTTAACCCTTTTGAAACTTTACTGAATAGAACTTGTTTTGTTAGTAAAATATTAAAGTGTGTATGTGTTGGCCACTGATTTAGAAATATATATGTCAAATTTGATTACAATTTCCATGATTTTTACACTTTTGACTGACAGGACCCATTTCATTTTGTAGAATAAAATTCAAGTCAGGGAATTGTCATACATTTTTATTTTGGACTTGAAATTGATTGATATTCCACGGCACAGCTGGCCAATGGCTGGATCATTTGGACATGTCATTTTAACGTTATTTATCAATGTTTAACTTCGTGTCTCTGTAATAAAATAGTGAGCAAAAACTAGTCGTTTATTCAGCATTTCTAATAGACTGTGTCAGCTAATGAAACTGCTGGTATCGAATTGATAAAGTCAAGATGTCGATTTTTTTTTAGCTAAGTGTTTAAAGTCACTTGTAATATTTTAAAATGATTTCCTCATGGGGCCGTCCATTATTGAAGTCACGCACCTAGCGGGGAGGAGGGTCCACAAATTTGTTTCGATGTGTGACGAGGGGGAGGGGGGAGTTTAAGAATTGTGACGTCACGTCATAACATGATAATTTAAATAAAAGTTCCACTTAAATATTCCATTTCTTAAAATTTATTTTCAGGCGTTTTACATGGTTTCACGCGTGTTACGATATTCAAGTGCAGCCTTACACTATATACATACTAATATGACAGTGAAGTGATTGAAACATACTCATTTTCAAATAGAAATGCGACTTTAGGGGGGGTCAAAGCTTTGTGACGTCATATTGGAGTGGGGTCTTAGTTTTTGTGACAAAGTTTGACGATGGGTGAAGGGGATGTTAAAATCGGCCAAAATCTACACCGTTGCCAAGTAGACTAGACAGTTGTTAAATAGCTATTTGATTGTTTATTAATTTAGTCAGTTGTTAAATAGCGTAGTTAGTTGTCAAATGTTTTAGTTAGCTGTTAAATAGTTTAGTTACCTGTTAAATAGTCATTTTTTAAATGTCTAGGCTGTCAAAAGTGTTCAACTTATCATAATTTAAAAGTAATAATTTTTTAAAAATTAAATCTTCAGGTGAAAATGGCGATATTTTGACAGAGTCATCACCAGAATTTGAATTTCCTGACGTCATACGAGCCAGCCAGCCTGACGTCAGAGCAAAGCAACCAAACATACTAACAAACGATGATGTTCTTAATATAGCCCATCGCGTTCTGTCAATGCGAGATGATCTAAAAATTGTGAAGGACGTTATCTCGGTGATAGCCAATCCAAACAAGGAAAAATTGATGTTCTCTGTGCCACTAAATCCAAACTTGAACCGAGGTTATTCCGCGCCAAAAAATGTGGACACGATACACGGCGTCAAGTCTATGCCAGATAATCTGGCTATTGGAAATGGCGGGACATCCGGGCAAGATAAATCCGAGGATATACGGGACAGTATTCTTTCTTTATCTGAATCCTATTATCAAAGTACCGACTGGACTCCAAAGAATGATGGTTTGGATGTCGGTACAAGTGGTAGTTTAGATGTTGGTACAAGTGGTAGTTTAGATGTTGGTACAAGTGGTAGTTTAGATTCTGCCTATGCGCGGATTCCTCTAGCAGACGAAGAGATTTTCACGGGGCGACCATCTGCCCGAGTAACGACACTGCCAGTTGATAACACAGAGCAAATAAAGCGGGAAGATCATGAAAGGAGAACTAATGTCCTGCAGTCGGACGATCCAAACGACTTGTGGTCAGTCGACCAGAGCATGACATCTTCAGGAAATATCTCTCTTCGAAATAAAGACCCAGGGCCTGGTAGCACTGAGACTCAGCCTGGTAGCACTGAGACTGAGCCTGGTAGCACTGATGCTCAGCCTGGTAGCACTGAGACTGAGCCTGGTAGCACTGATGCTCAGCCTGGTAGCACTGAGACTGAGCCTGGTAGCACTGAAAATCAGCCTGGTAGCACTGAGACCCAGCCTGGTAGCACTGGGACTCAGCCTGGTAGCACTGAGACTGAGCCTGGTAGCACTGAGACTCAGTCGTACACAACTATGGCACCTCACCCCTCAGCTGAGCTTAACCCACAGAACCCGGACACCGTGTCTCTAAATGGGTCTTGGAGACAGGACAACCTACATATCGTTAGGGATGTTGAACTCACGCCTGACGTGCAAGATCACGGAAATTCGGGTACCAAAGTAGGAATTTTGTATGAGACTCACAGCAAAGACCAACTACAACATGATGAGACTCACAGCAAAGACCAACTACAACATGATGAGACTCACAGCAACGACCAACTTCAACATTTGTTTAATCTTGAAAGACAGCTGCAGCTCTATAAAATAGAGGCGGAAGAAAACGCAACGCTACAACGACAACATTCAACTGGAACTATTGGTAAAACCTCTGATCTAGTCACACCTGACCACGTAAAGCATGTTGAACTATCCGACATATTTCAGCTAGACCCAAGGATGAGAGACACGCCTGACATGAACTGGCCACCTCAGAACAAACGGATGCACGAAGATTTGCTTAACGATGATCTGACGAACAGAGAGACAGATACCTCACTTAGGGATAGGGATGGGCAGTTATTTACAGCAGACAACCTTCAAATACTGTCACAAGATAGTGCCACGAAGGGGAGGGATTTCGGACACAATGATATCTCGCGCCACTTGGGGGAGGTTGACGCAACAGGAGCTCAGGCTTCGATGACACCACAATTAGTTCAGTCAGATCTTTTAATGTTAGGTTTGGGACCAGGAAATATACAAGACAATGTGATGGGCAACCAGCAAGACAATGAGATGGGCAACCAGCAAGACAATGTGATGGGCAACCAGCAAGACAATGAGAGGGGAAACCAGCAAGACAATGTGATGGGCAACCAGCAAGACAATGTGATGGGCAATCAGCAAGACAATGAGAGGGGCAACCAGCAAGACAATGTGATGGGCAACCAGCAAGACAATGAGATGGGCAACCAGCAAGACAATGTGATGGGCAATCAGCAAGACAATGAGATGGGAAACCAGCAAGACAATGAGATGGGAAACCAGCAAGACAATGAGAGGGTCAACCAGCAAGAAAATGAGATGGGAAACCAGCAAGACAATGAGAGGGTCAACCAGCAAGACAATGAGATGGGCAACCAGCAAGACAATGTGATGGGCAACCAGCAAGACAATGAGATGGGCAACCAGCAAGACAATGTGATGGGCAACCAGCAAGACAATGAGAGGGGAAACCAACAAGACAATGTGATGGGCAACCAGCAAGACAATGTGATGGGCAATCAGCAAGACAATGAGA
>MUZC01002248.1:284342-301684 GCA_002072015.1 Radix auricularia
AACCAGCAAGACAATGAGATGGGAAACCAGCAAGACAATGAGAGGGTCAACCAGCAAGAAAATGAGATGGGAATCCAGCAAGACAATGAGAGGGTCAACCAGCAAGAAAATGAGATGGGAAACCAGCAAGACAATGAGAGGGTCAACCAGCAAGAAAATGAGATGGGAAACCCGCAAGACAACAAGATGGAAAAACAGAAAGACAATGAGGTAGGCAACCAGAACGAAAATGAAAAGGGAAACCAACAAGACAACATCAGAATGGCACCACTAAGCTCTGCTCAGCAACTTACTAACATTCTTTCGCCGTTTGAGTTAGAAATTTTGTTGGAGAAGGTTGTCTTTCCTTACTTAAACCAACACCGAACTAAGACAGGTGATGACTCCCAGCAGTCCAACTTCCTGTCGCCAGGTGAAGGTCGATGGACAACCGGACTTGGCGGAATATCGAGATCAAACCGTCATGGTCAAGGTATACAGAGAAACCTGTTACTACCGGTAGACCAACACCCTGACATCAAACAACAACTGGATCTGATGGATATTTTCAATCCAGTCCACAACTCTGACAAATTGACCGATCAAAAACTTTCTTTGTTGAACACATTCAAACCAGTTCGTCAGAGTAGCGAGCGTGCTCTACACAAACCAGTTCGTCAGAGTAGCGAGCGTGCTCTACACAAACCAGTTCGTCAGAGTAGCGAGCGTGCTCTACACAAACCAGTTCGTCAGAGTAGCGAGCGTGCTCTACACAAACAAGCGAGACCACTGGTCCTTGTAAATGGACTCGACCATTTGACCCAGTTCAATGAACTCAATCCCATGACCCGATTCAATGAACCCAATCCCATGACCCAATTCAATGAACCCAACCTGATGATTCATCTCGATAAACCAAACAAAATGCGACGATTCAATGAGCGTATTCCAAAGATCTCTCAGCTTCCAGTACTTTACCAACTACTCAATCAAAACTCAGGTGGCCATCAGGGACCATTCAATCAACACCCAGATGGCCATCAGGGACCATTCAATCAATATCCAGATGGCCATCAGGGACCATTCAATCAATATCCAGATGGCCATCAGGGACCATTCAATCAACACCCAGATGGCCATCAGGGACCATTCAATCAATATCCAGATGGCCATCAGGGACCATTAAATCAACACCCAGATGGCCATCAGGGACCACTCAATCAATACCCAGATGGCCATCAGGAACCATTCAATGAATACTCGGGTGGCCTTCGACGATCAAGTAGTGGCCAGGATATCATGACAGCAACGCCTACCAGTCCTCACAAGAGACCACCTGTTTATGGCTACGCCCCGGACATCCAACGTAATCTGAACTCTCCGTGGTCGACGCCCCTGAAGATCTGGGAGATCCCAGCAGATTTGTTTGGTACCCAAGGGTGGGCAGGGCAGAGCAGGGACGCCCCTGAGTATAGAGGCAATTCTCAGCCTTCATTGGGGGAGCTGCTTGGGGATCTCTTGAAGTCTTACAATCCCCATTCAAATCCGCGCGAATCATACATATCATCGCCGCCCCTGCATCAATCCGTTCTCACACGCAAGCCAGATGATTTCATTTTGCCAAGGTTCAATAAGCATGATCATATATCTAACGCCAATCTGGATCAATCCAATCTGCCAATCTATAAGCCTGCTCTCAGTTTCTTTACTCGTGTCAACAATGGTGATAAGGGTGCGAAGCATCAGCCAGAAATCCCAGCAGAACGATTTGAAACGCACCAAAAATTCAGCCCATGGGAACCGCCTGTTGGTGTACCACAACACCATTCCTCGCTTATGGCCCCACAGTCGTACAAAGTAAGGCTGTCAGAGAGCAAACCCTTAATTCCTGGTAAAAAAGACAAATTCAGTCGGCCATTTTTCAGCCCACGACGTCAAGCACAGATCAGGTCACGTGACACCAACGCTCTACATGAGCCAAAGAAAACGTCACAAAAATCAGTTCTCGAACAAATCAATCCAGGGCCGTACGTGGATTACAACACCCCCGTGACGTCATCGTCCAGCAAGCAACCAGCCGGGGACCAGCCCGTGACGTCAAAGCCCAGCAAGCAAAAAGCCATTGACCACCCCAAGCCTATTCCGTTGAGTCGGTATTACCGAAGCCGCGACTCCGCCCACAACAACATCAACTCTCTAAACCAGAGATTTCGCAACAAAAAATTATTTCTGACTCAACAGTTTCAGATGTTCAACGATGAGATCAAGATGGCGGGACTGAAAGAGAAGAAGAAATCGCGCGTCCAAGTTCTCCCGTGGGGCATTAGTGTCCAGCCGCAGCAGAATGACATCTATGAGCTGAGTGAAGGTCACTCTGTTGAACTCCCATCATACCTCAGCCGGTCGCCGTCTCCCCAGTTTGAACAGTCCTTTGAGCCAGGGGATCCTGGCGTGCTGTTTGGTCTAGACAAGATCAAGATTGGACTTCCTGTTGACGAAGACACCGAGATGAAGCAGCTTGCAGATGTTGATCCTCGGCAGAGCGGGTCTGCTGGATCTGGGTCAGGCCTTGGAGCTGGACGTGAGCTGAATGAAGGGATGGCGGGAGTCTACACTGAAGGAGCAGACATTGAAAGGAAGGCAGGTGCCGTGACTGACCCCTTGGCACAAGCGGCCATTGGTCTGCCTCTGAACAGCACCACTATCTTCACTCAAGTCGTTGAACTACCTCAAAATGTCACACAGCAGGTTGTTGAACAACCTGACAATTTCACACAGGTTGTTGAACTACCTGATAATGTCACACATGTTGTTGAACAACCTGAAAATGTCACAAAGGTTGTTGAACTACCTGATAATGTCACACTTGTTGAACTACCAGAAAGTGTAAATCAAGTCGTTAAACAACATGGACATGTCTCGGAAGTTGTTGAACTGCCCGTCAATATCACAAACGAAACTCTTTCCCACGTTAAAGCCGCGATATTCAAGGGGGATAACTCTTCACTGTTCATCTCAGAGACTGGAGCTACTGCGCCATATCCATCACTTACTAAGGATACTGCTGACGTGAATATCAATACTGCTGACGTGAACAACGATACCGTGGGAGTGAATATCGATACCTCTGGCCTGAATATCGATACCTTTGATAAGAATATCGATACTTCTGTATCACTGTCGCAGGATCCTGCTCTAAGCTCTCTTGATGCGGGTCAAAGAACTAATACAAGTAGCAGAAACATGGGCGTAGCTCAAATAAGTGACGTCACATCCGGCGCTAATCTTGGCAATAACAGAGCAGTCTGGTTCGGGTCCACTCCCAGCAATGAAGGGAATATACTCGTCAGTGAACCCATGCACAAAGACTCAGAAAATTCCAATCTTCGTCTCAAAAGAGACATCCACGCCATTGAATGGGACAAAAGCCGGCCAGTTTGGTCACTGCCCCGCGCTTGGGGGAGAGGGCGCGGAGAAGTGCATAGAACAAGGGCAAAGAGAGCTAACCACGTAATAGGTGACACAGCTTCCAGTAGTGACACGGCTCTCACTAGTGACACAGCCCGTAGTAATGAGACAGTTCCTACCATTGACACAGCTTCCAGTAGTGACACGGCTCTCACTAGTGACACAGCCCGTGGTAATGAGACAGTTCCTACCATTGACACAGCTTCCAGTAGTGACACGGCTCTCACTAGTGACACAGCTCATAGTAATGAGACAGTTCTTACCATTGACACAGCTTCCAGAGGTGAGACAACTTCCAGTAGTGACACGGCTGTCACTAGTGACACAGCTCCCAGCACTGACATGGCTCTCACTAGTGACACAACTCATAGTAGCTCACAGCTCACACCTTCCAGAAGTGAGACAACTTCCAGTAGTGATACGGTTCTCACTAGTGGCTCAACGCCCAGTAGTGATAAAACCCTTACTAGTGATAAGCCCAAGATGGCCGTATACAAATCAGCTCTCCGGGTAAACTACGTCAGACAGAACAACCCGGGCATCACTCACAACAACCCGGGCACCACACAGAACAACCCGGGCATCACTCACAACAACCCGGGCACCACACAGAACAACCCGGGCACCACACAGAACAACCAGGGCACCACACAGAACAAACCGGGCACCGCACAGAACAACCCGGGCACCATACAGAACAACCCGGGCACCACACAGAACAACCCGGGCACCACACAGAACAACCCGGGCACCACACAGAACAACCTTGGGCCTTACGAGTACGAGCAAGGCGCCCACAGTGCACCCAGTGGGAAGTTTAGGCCAACCACAGAACAGAGGACAAGGGAGACAAGAGATTTGTTCACAACCGGAAATGTCTCAGAGACGGTGGGGTTTAAGTATGGCGTCACCACGGGCGATAAGCAGAGCGTCGAAGAACAACACGTGAATGTCAAAGAACAGAACAATGACATGTTCAAAGAACAAAACATTGACAGATTCGTGAAAGTTAAGCAACAAAATGATGATATTGGTCGAATCCCCCCATGGGTGACACCTCAACAGGATTTAAGGGATGACAAACAACAACCGTACAAGATAGAGTTGGAGCAGAAACAAGAATCACGTGCTCAAAAACAGCTGTTAACAATATCACAACTAGACAGGGGTTCAGAAGAAGAAAATGAACGGCTGGGAGTGGTCCAAGATTTGACCAATGAAAACCCTGAAGCTGGAAACAGAGACGAGAACGGTCATCCGACTGCTCAGGAAGGAATCAGTTACGCAGATCGTTATTTACTCAACCAAAAACTGAAGCCGTCTATCGTGTCTCAACAAACCAGAATCCACAATCCCTTCGTTCACACGCCGGGGCAGCTAACACACAACAGTCACCCACAGAGTCAAGTGAACACACACAACAGTCACCCACAGAGTCAAGTGAACACACACAACATTCACCCACAGAGTCAAGCGTACACATACAACAACCGCCAAAGAAGTCAAGCGGACACACACAAAAGTTACCCACAGAGTCAAATGAACAAAGGCAACAACCAACATGCGCGCACTGTCCACACTCAATCCGAAGACATGCTGAGATCGTCTCCTAGGAACAACCCTAACCAACCCGACCACCAGGGGTTGAACGAACCCAAGTTGACCCGTGACCCCAAGACCGACCAGCAAGACTTATCAGGGAATCTCCTTACGCCATCCAGTCAGAGGCAGACTTCGTACATCGACCGTTTTCTGGCCCTCGATAAGCCTTATGGCGTCATTCCCAATCAGCCAGTCCAGGTGCACTACCAGCCGTATGTCATCTACTACACGTATCCATCGTATCCATATGGATATGTGTCTGGTGATCCGAGCTCCACGGACGCATATAATCCATCAAGTGAGAGATATCAGGAGAAAACAGGTGACGAAGAGGAGGTGGAGAGAGTGGGGGAGGAGGTGGAGAGAGTGGGGGAGGAGGTGGAGAGAGTGGGGCAGGAAGATAACGAATCCGATGAGGATGACGAGAACAATGACGAGCAGAGCCAAACTTTGTACGATAAACAATACACAAACACTGGATATGATGGTGGATACAGTGGTACCAAACAAGGATATGATGGTGGATACAGTGGTACAAAACAAGGATATGATGGAGGATACACTAGTACAAATCAAGGATATAATGGAGGATACACTAGTGCAAATCAAGGATATAATGGTGGATACACAAGTACCAAACAAGGATATAATGGATACATAGATAAAAATAAAGGATATAATGATGGATACAGTGGTACCAAACAAGGATATAATGGTGGATATAGTGGTACAAATCAAAGATATAATGATGGATACAGTGGTACCAAACAAGGATATAATGATGGATACAGTGGCACCAAACAAGGATATAATGGTGGATACAGTGGTACCAAACAAGGACATAATGGTGGATACAGTGGTACCAAACAGGGATATAATGGTGGATACATTGGAGCAAATCAAGGATATAATGGTGGATATACTAGTACCAAACAAGGATATAATGGTGGATATACTAGTACAAAACAAGGATATAATGATGGATACAGCGGTAGGATCCTAGGATATCCTAGTACTAAACAAAGTTTTAAAGAATATCCTGGTACAAAAGACCTATCTAGTGATGGATATCCTGGTACAAGACAAACTTACAGAGATAGATATTTGAGTTCCAAAAAAACGTATGCTGATGGCAACTATGTCAGGGGTTACTATGGCAACACGGGGATCCGAGGAAATATGTCTCCAAATGACGCCAGAAATGGTATAACGCAGGGATCTAATACTTGGTCAAACAAAAACATCAGGTGGAAGCAATTAGGGCTTTCGAATTCAAATAACAATAACTTATTGGGTAGAGATGCTTACAGTGATGGATGGGTCAACAGAGAAAAGAATATAAATGGACAGAACGAGAATTACCCGAGAGGCTACTGGAACAGAGCTTCTTATTATAAGGATGGGAAACTTTCACACAAGGGCGGAACGTGGACACAAAACAATCAATACAAAACTAAATATCCTACACAAGGCCAATACAAGCCAAGGTTTGTTAGAGGAACTCGAAAGCAAAACGGCAATTTTGGTCAGTTTGATTTCAAGGACTACTCTGGCGGAAGTAGATATCAACAGGGAGATGTCAAGGACTACTCTGGCGGAAGTAGATATCAACAGGGAGATCTCAAGGACTACTCTGGCGGAAATAGATATCAACAGGGAGATGTCAAGGACTACTCTGGCGGAAGTAGATATCAACAGGGAGATCTCAAGATATCCAAAGAGAATGACATGGATGAGGATGCTGTTTTGCATTTTATATTTTCTCAGAAGAAATTCAGCAGCAAAAATCCTGGCATGGCCCCCAATAATGGATTCCCTGTTCCAATGTTTGACAGTAAGAACTCTGAGATGAAAGGCGGCCATGATGATAGAGAGGGGGAGGAAGCGGTGGAGCAGTTTTTGTACACTAAACCAAAGTATGGGAAGAAGGGAAACAATCCACTAGCAGGGATTCTCAAAATCTAATCACGGTGGGGCGTTTACAGTGCTAATTGATTTTTTGGGCTTTTTTTCAAGATTAAAACAAAGTCCACAATTATCAAAACATTTTTACTGTGGAAGGGTGGTGTTGTATTTTGTTAAAAATGTAATTATGTTGGGTTGAATGTAGTAGCTTTGTTGTACATGTATGCTAGAAACATCTACTTAAAGTGGAACATTGAAGCCACGTGAGTTACGAGTCTCAAACTAATATATCAAAAGTCACAGACTTGTTGTATGTGTCTCAAGCTATATCAATGACAGTCGTAGAACTAGATGCTATGGGAGTCACGCGTCACGAGAGTCATAACTTGCATGAGAATCTCATAGAGAGGCGCCTAATGGGCCCTCAGTATTGATGTGAATAAAAGTTCATTTCATTTCTTCAGAACTCACAAGTGCTATGTGAGTGATAGACATTAATGTCATATTCACAGATATAATGTCTGCCACTGACATAGATGTCATAGCCACAGACAATCATTGTCATAGTCAGACATAGATGTCATTGTCATATACATATATGCCATGGTCACAGATATAGATGTCATTGTCACATACATATATGCCATGGTCACATATGTCATTGTCACATACATATATGCCATGGTCACAGATGTCATTGTCACATACATATATGCCATGGTCACAGATGTCATTGTCACATCATATATGCCATGGTCACAGATGTCATTGTCACATACATATATGCCATGGTCACAGATGTCATTGTCACATACATACATGCCATGGTCACAGACATAGATGTCATTGTCACATACATACATGCCATAGTCACAGATGTCATTGTCACATACATACATGCCATAGTCCCAGGCGTCAATGCCATAAAGTCAACAATAAAAATGTTGTGTAGTCCCAGACACAGATCACATAAAAATCTCCGATAAATTTCTTATAAAACATGCCTACACCTAACTTTACATTGTAAATCAACAAAAATTTAAAATGTTCCAACTTTTTTAATAAAAGAACCAATTTGTGGTATTAAATAACAGACCTTTCTACTAGCAACTGTTTCAAATGTGTATATATTTGGATGTATGTACAAAAGCATTTCTGTATAACTTCAGTAATGGACCTAAACCATCACACAGCACTCAATACAACTATGTAACCTTGTTTTTTTATTTGTTAGCACCCTGTAATCAGATTTTGACTTGTTTGATAGTTAAAATTTAACAGCATTAAAAGTTAAATAGCTGAAAAATCTATCAATAAAAGATTATTCATTAAAATGTCTTTGTCATATTATTTTTATTTTTATCAAAGTTTTCAAGCTTTTAATGCTTGTCAAATATACTCTTTGAAAAGGTGGTCCCCCATGTTTGTAAGATATGTAACATAAATGTAGCTCTCATGTGTATAAAATAAAGGGCTGTACCGGAATCAAATTTATTTAATCCAGCCAGAGTCGGATTTGTAAAAATGTCTACATCTAGATATGCCAATGCCGAAATCTGGTACACCCCTAATTAAATATAATGTCCCAATCCGGTACACCCCTTATTAAAAATAATGTCCCGATACGGTACACCCCTTATTAAATATAATGTCCAAATCCGGTACACCCCTTATTAAATATAATGTCAATCCGGTACACCCCTAATTAAATATAATGTCCAAATTCGGTACACCCCTTATTAAAAATAATGTCCCGATACGGTACACCCCTTATTAAAAATAATGTCCAAATCCGGTACACTTCTTATTAAATATAATGTCCAAATCCGGTACACCCCTTATTAAATATAATGTCCAAAGCCGGTACACCCCTTATTAAATATAATGTCCAAATCCGGTACACCCCTTATTAAATATACTCTATATGTGTTCAATGTTACTGATCCAAATAAGACTTTCTGAATATGTTGAGTCCATTATGTTGAGACTAACACACCATGCATTCATTCCCCCCCCCCCAATAAAAGAGCAATAACGATGGCCTTGGCAAATAGCAGATCCAATCAAAATCCAATGTCAGCATAACCCTCTAAATTCAGGTGACAATCTCAACTTTACTTTACTATAGTAATAGTACTATACTTTGGAGGGCCTAGTTGTTTGAGCAGTGCTCAAGTTTATTCACCCTTTTATGACTATGTTCAGTTGCAGTTGTAGTTGAGTAGCAGAGTTAGGTTTGTTGGCAAATTCTCATTCATTTTAGTTTTTAATTTTTTTATTTTTTAAATCTTTCCAAATTTCTTTTACTGGGCTATTTGTGTTAAATTTACTTAGGAAATTTTTTTGTAAGTTAGACGCTGATTGGTGTAGTTTTATTGAATTACATTTATTCCAAAGATTTATTCTTCTAGGTATTTTATTTAGTCTAGTTTTTATTGTATTGGTTACCCTAACAATATCATGGTCAGTCAGTCCAGACTAGTCCTGGTCTATTTGTAAAGAATAAAAAATAGTGTTTTATTTTTCCTTTTTGCTTTATTTACTATCTGTTCTAGGTTTATGTTGTTTATAGTGTCTATAAAGTGTTCATCATTATCTTTATTAGTTTGATGGTTTTCATTAGGGGTTCATTAATCTTAACATTCTGTTACATTGTCATTCATTAATCTTAACATTCTGTAACATTAGGGGTTAATTAATCCTATACATTGTCATTCATTAATCTTAACATTCTGTAACATTAGGGGTTAATTAATCCTAACATTCTGTAACATTAGGGGTTCATTAATCTTAACATTCTGTTACATTGTCATTCATTAATCTTAACATTCTGTAACATTAGGGGTTAACTAATCCTAACATTCTGTAACATTAGGGGTTCATTAATCCTAACATTCTGTTACACATGTGAGCTCAAGCATTTAGAAGTAATACCCCACGAAAATTAGAATATATATTTAAACATTTTATTTGTAACATTGGAAGCATTGTAAAACATTGTACCTAAAACATATTTGTAACATACTGGCCCAAATGCGGCCTCCGCGAATGCCTTAAAAATAAAAAAAGTGAGTAAACAATTTTTATTTGGTATCTATCAATAATAATGAGATGAATGACATACATTTTTTCTTGGAATTTTAAATATATATATTTTATTTTAAACAAATTCTATTTATAAATAAAGCAGTATAATTGTTATCCATTGTGGACGGAATCACGCAGATGAACCTGAGATATTATTGATAAATTACAGGCTCAATATAAGCACGTATTAACACATTAGCTGTGTAGCTATGAAGACCAGGAAGACTGACTTGTGAAAGACATTGGCCTTGAAGTCTGGAGTTTTTCCAACTGATTCATTCAATCCTTGACTTTTTCTTTCATCCTTAGAAATATCTGTAGAGAAGAACACACAAGATATTGTCATAAAACATGCATTGCATCTGTTGATATCAAAATTGTTCATAATTAAACAGCATTTCATGGGCTTTTTTTTAACATTAAATTTAAATACAAACATGATGAAGTGGTGGACTGATTAACAGTCTTCAGATTAAATTAGATACTAGGGATTGAGGCACTAACTCCCCCCCCCCCCAATCCAAAAAAACAACAACAACATGTTATCATAAAAATACCTATTGAGCTGTTGAAAAATTTAAAAAATAAATGGAAGGGAGAATATCAGAAAAAAACTTTGTATCTTCAGCTGAGAGCAAAATGAGGTCAGATATGAGCTTACAGTTCTATTCTATTCAATACTGAAATGTCCATCAAGAAGGCATTAGAAGACTATAATTAACAAGGTAATAGGTGACTTTACATATCAAGGTATTAGATGACTATACGTAACAAAGTAATAAGTGACATTTTTTATCAAGGTGTTAGATGACTATACTGAACAAGGTAATAGGTGACTTTACTTATCAAGGTATTAGATGACTATACGTAACAAGGTAATAGGTGACATTACTTATCGAGGTATTAGATGACTATACGTAACAAGGTAATAGGTGATATTACTTATCAAGGTGTTGATGACTATACTTAACAAGGTAATAGGTGACATTACTTATCGAGGTATTAGATGACTATAATTAACAAGGTAATAGGTGACATTACTTATCGAGGTATTAGATGACTTTAATCATCAAGGTTTTAGCTGACATCCATCCAGGGATTATAAACATTTCCCAATTGAGGACATCTTGGACATGTCCTGGTAGTTGTCAATAAACTCTGTCAGCTGCTCCAGTCCAGTCATTAACATTGGTCTGCCAACAGAAACATGCCTTCACATAAAACTTAGAAAACATTGTCAGACTATTAAATCTTTATTAGTAGACTAGGTTGTTCTGGGGCGCCTACGGCACTCACTTTTTTCAAAAGCTCTAGTAACTTAGCCAAACTATTTTTAGCTTGTTCTCTTTTCCAAAATTAAGCTCAAGAAATGACATCATATAATATTTTACTGCGAGAAAAACCACAAGGTCTGTTAATCTCAAAACTAAGATGATTATAATTTTACATCTATATTTTCATTTTTTTTTTTTAATGTGCTGATTATGTCCCTTAGTGTTAAAGCATGAGTGACCTGGGCTTGTATAATATTTATAATCTATCATGGGAACATTGGTTGTGACCACAAGTTCTTATAGCCACTGACAAGCTTCAGCCACTTTGTTAGCAAAAAAAACTGAGAATTAGCTATGAAACAAGATGGCTGAGACAGAGCTATTTGTTAATATAGATTAAAGAAATGTCCATGATATTTTTTATAATGTACATTATGACAATATAGATTTAAAAAATGTCAATGGTTTTTATAATGCACATTACTTACTGTGTCATTCATTTTTTTAAATATTCAATAATAATATGTAATTACATGACCTAGTTTTAAAAGAATGAGAATAAAAATTAATAATTTCAATTTGTTTTGTTTTATCTAAATTAAAAAACAAAATCAAGAAGTTTTTTAGGAAAGTTATTTTTTAACTAAAAACATTTGAAATTATTTATTGATTAAATATTTAAAAGGAAAGTTTGAACAAATGCTATCTGGGACAACATATCTACCTGTCAATCTAGGACAATATATCTACCTGTCAGTCTAGGACAATATGATGTCTACCTGTCAGTCTAGGACAATATGATGTCTACCTGTCAGTCTAGGACAGGGATGCCCAAACTTTTTGCATGGCGGGCCATATTCCTTTATGCAAAGATATTCGCGGGCCGGGTTAAAATAATAATATAAAAATGACATAGTAAGATGAGTTTTTATTGTAAAATTTTAATGTGAATGGTGAAACTGAGATCTTGAATGCAGTAAGTGGTGGTTAGGTCATTCTCAATGCCATGGTTTTGATATGTATGATATCACGTAGTTGAGAGTCACTTATTCTCGTCCTCACACAGATCTTGTTAAAATTCATAACTGAAAATGTCTGCTTACACAAGTAAGTCGAGCCAAACAAGCTAAGCATTTTTTTAAACAAATGTTCGAATTCCTTTTAATCTCTCTTTAACCATGAAGCTCACTTTAAAAGTTAAAGAGAAGAAATTGTCTTCTGCGACATTCAGCATCAGTTTGCAGCTCAATGAATTCCCGCTGCAAATTGCTGCAGTATTATCAAAATCTAAAGAGAAATATGAAGATTCAACAAAAACAACCATGTTTATCTTTTCAGTAGTTATTAAGTCATGAAAGCGTCTTTGAAATTCATCAGCCAAGGATGTGATATCTGCATCATACCTATGCATTTTCCAATTGAAGCTTCTTTCTGGTAAACTTGTCATGACTTCCTGCAGTGAGGGGAAATGTGTGGTATTAGACTGCATTTGAAAAAGTTCCCTTTGAAAAAGTTGCAGCTTGTTCCCAATGTCCTTGATATGTGAATATAATTGGCTTGCCACTGCATTGTGCCCTTGGAGAATTGTGTTAAGAAGGTTTATATGTCTTTTCACATCAACCGATAATGCAAACTATACAAGACAAACATCAGATAGTTCTGGAAATGGTTTTTCCTTATCTTCCATGTACTGCCCAATTTCTTTTTTAATGTGTAGACGCGCTGAAGTGCTGTCCCCCGACTAAACCATCTTATATCATTGTCATACATAACATCTTTGTATTCTCTCTGGATGTCAAGAATACACTGCTAAAACTGGCTGTGAAACAGGGTTTTAGAGCAAATAGAGATCATATCCTTTATCACTTGCTTAAGGACACGATCACATGAAAGGTGTTTAGCACAAAGAACTTCTTTATGTGTGAAGTTTACAGTGAAGTTTAAAAACTTTGCCAGCCTGACTAAGCTGACTTTGTTACAGACAAGTTTTGCTAGTCAACTGTGCTCACGAGTCATGGCGATAGCCATCAGCAATAAATAAATATATCGTTTAATTGGTTATTTAACGTCACAGACAGCAGAACAAACAGAACCAAATACATTTGTTCCCCTTGTCAGTCTTTAAGACTGAAGTCTAGTAATTGGTAAACAATACAATGTTATCGACTTTTGCCATCCTTTGACGTTATCAAAACGGTAAAACTTGTCGACTTTTCTTATATTTAATGTTGCTAAAAAATAATACGTTAGTTAATTAATTATTTCAGATGAGGTCGCGGGCCAGTAAAAATTGCTTCGCGGGCCGGTTTTGGCCCGCGGGCCGGACTTTGGGCATCCCTGGTCTAGGATAATATGATATCTACCTGCCAGTCTAGGACAATATAATATCTACCTGCCAATCCAAGGCAATATAATATCTACCTGCCAATCTAGGACAATGATATCTACCTGCAAGTCTAGCACAATAATATCTACCTGTTTTTTCCCTGTTTAAAATGGTTGATGAGTTGGTCAGTATTCACAGCTTGGCTTGGATCTGGGGTGGACAGTTTGGCTCTCTCAAAAAACGTGTTTAACTGTGAGGCCAAACTGGCAAACTCAAGCTTGTGTTCAGTCAAGACCACGGGGGATAGACCAAAACACCTGGATGGTGTGTTAAATTAATAAACGTTAGGTTAGGTTAGGCTAAGATCTGGATGGTGTGTTAAATTAATAATCTGTTAGGTTAGGTCAGGCTAAGATCTGGATGGTGTGTTAAATTAATAATCTGTTAGGTTAGGTTAGGCTAACACCTGGAAGATGATGCTTTAAAAAAAATCAGACTTAAGAATTTAAGTTCAATTCAAATGTTCTTTGATTAAAATGACATGCATATAAGAATGGAGTTTAATAGTGACATCAAATGGTGGGATTAACTAATGCAGTAAAAGTTTTGATCAAATCGTTGAAAGTATTCTAAAGTTAACACAATAAGTGACACCATACAAACCTCTCCAATCATTCTCTCAGTGACACCATACAAACTTTTCCAATCATTCTCTCAGTGTCACCATACAAACCTTTCCAATCATTCTCAGTGACACCATACAAACCTCTCCAATCATTCTCTCAGTGACACCATACAAACCTCTCCAATCATTCTCTCAGTGACACCATACAAACCTCTCCCATCATTCTCTCAGTGACACCATACAAACCTCTCCAATCATTCTCAGTGACACCATACAAACCTCTCCAATCATTCTCTCAGTGACACCATACAAACCTCTCCAATCATTCTTTCAGTGACACCATACAAACCTCTCCAATCATTCTCAGTGACACCATACAAACTTTTCCAATCATTCTCTCAGTGACACCATACAAACTTTCCCAATCATTCTCTCAGTGACACCATACAAACCTCTCCAATCATTCTCTCAGTGACACCATACAAACCTCTCCAACCATTCTCTCAGTGACACCATACAAACCTCTCTAATCAGTCTCAGTGACACTTTACAAACTTTTCCAATCATTCTCAGTGACACCATACAAACTTTTCCAATCATTCTCTCAGTGACACCATACAAACTTTTCCAATCATTCTCTCAGTGACACCATACAAACCTATCCAATCATTCTCTCAGTGACACCATACAAACCTCTCCAATCATTCTCTCAGTGACACCATACAAACCTCTCCAATCATTCTCTCAGTGACACCATACAAACCTCTCAAAGTCATGTCTCAATGACAGCAGCAGTGGCAGCATGGTGTGTAACATGTCAACAGCTAGACTGTAGTTTACATGTAGCTTTCCTTGACTTAATATTTCAGTGAGCTGTGATCTGATAAAGTAGAGAATAAATAGGCTGAATCTAACACACGTCATAGTCATGACATTGACGTCATAGTCATAACATTGATGTCATAGTCATAGCATTGATGTCATAGTCATAGCATTGATGTCATAGTCATAACATTGATGTCATAGTCATAGCATTGATGTCATAGTCATAGCATTGATGTCATAGTCATAGCATTGATGTCATAGTCATAACATTGATGTCATAGTCATAGAATTGATGTCATAGTCATAGCATTGATGTCATAGTCATAGCATTGATGTCATAGTCATAGCATTGATGTCATAGTCATAGCATTGACTTCATAGTCGTAGCATTGATGTCATAGTTATAGCATTGACGTCATAGTCATAGCATTGATTTCATAGTCGTAGCATTGACCTCAATGACCGATAGAAAGATTAGGAGATGCCAATGGCTTATAGAAAGATTTGGAGACTTCAAAGGCCTATAAAATAATTTGGGAATTACAACGACCTATAGAACAATTTGGGGACTCAATGACCTATAGAAAGATTTAAAGACCTCAGTTACCTATAGAACAATTTGAAGACCTCAATGACCAGTAGAACAATTTGTGGACTTATATCATAAAAAGCCACAATTTATGCCAATGACAAGAGAACATTAAGCTACAGTTGAAATATGATAATTTTTTAAGTTAGCTTTTTTTTTGTTTGTAAAGATAGTTGTCCGTAGAAAACAATGATTGCCCCTGATAAATATTTAAATTTACAATAAACTTTGCTTACCTGACATAAATATTTAAATCTACAATTAACTTTGTTTACCTGACATAAATATTTAAATTTACAATTAACTTTGCTTACCTGACATCAAATATTTAAATCTAAAATTAACTTAGTTTACCTGACATCAAATATTTATATCTAAAATTAAACTAGTTTACCTGACATCAAATATTTAAATCTACAATTAACTTAGTTTACCTGACATCAAATATTTAAATCTACAATTAACTTAGTTTACCTGACATCAAATATCACACTCCAAACAGTCTGAAACTTGTTAAAAGTTGCTGAGTCATTTCCAGGAACCTCTTGAGTTTCTTCCATCTGTGAGGAAAAGTGGTATGGAAGGAGATTGTGTGGTGAGATAGTGAAATGAGATTGTGTAGTGAGATGAGACTGTGTGGTGAGATGAGATTGTGTGGTGAGATGAGACTGTGTGGTGAGATGAGATTGTGTGGTGAGATGAGACTGTGTGGTGAGATGAGATTGTGTGGTGAGATGAGATTGTGTGGTGAGATGAGATTGTGTGGTGAGATAGTGAAATCAGATTGTGTGGTGAGATGAGATTGTGTGGTGAGATAGTGAAATCAGATTGTGTGGTGAGATAGTGAAATCAGATTGTGTGGTGAGATAGTGAAATAAGATTGTGTGGTGAGATAGTGAAATAAGATTGTGTGGTGAGATAGTGAAATCAAATTGTGTGGTGAGATAGTGAAATCAGATTGTGTGGTGAGATAGTGAAATCAGATTGTGTGGTGAGATAGTGAAATAAGATTGTGTGGTGAGATCGTGAGATGAGATAAGATTGTGTGGTGAGATGAGATTGTGTGGTGAGATGAGATTGTGTGGTGAGATCAGATTGTGTGGTGAGAAGAGATTGTGTGGTGAGATGAGATTGTGTGGTGAGATGAGATTGTGTGGTGAGTAGGCCTGTCAACGGGTACCCGGGACCCGGGTACCCGTTGACGAGCAATTACCCGGGTAGTAAAATGGCGCCCGTGTACCCGTGAAAATAGTACTGCAATATTGTAACCACCAGTGTTTAAACTGTGGCTCTTATGTGTTCAAATTTCGGCTAAAGAATAAATTATCAAATTAAACTTTTTCGTTTGAAATAAATACTGTGAAATACGTATTAACATGAAAATGCTTAAAATGAAATAAGTGTTAAAGGGAAATAAAACACGGTCTCGACAATAAACTACAAAGTATTTTGATATACTTTTTTTTCCAAAGACATGATACAAAAATCATTTAAAACAAAAAGGTATTTGTCCTTTGAATTGTTCAAGTAAGGAAAATAAAACACAACGCCCATAACTACTATTAACTAGGAAGGGCTCGAAATGACCTTCACATTGGCTTTGAAATACGCCGCTCATCGTTGATACCGACAGAGCGAGCCAACCCCCCCCCCCCCCCCCCC